>PVJH01004801.1:10979-120520 GCA_004026705.1 Nesogale talazaci | reverse complement strand
CATATTGAGCCCATACATTAATCAAAAGGTAGTTGTTCAAATAAAATAAGGGATACTTCTTGGTTTAAAATCAAGAAATATGTGCATTGAGTTGTATCTTCTCACCATACTCATTCAGTCTGTATACTGAGCAGATCATAAGAGAGTATGGGCTACATAAAAAAGGAGGCTGCACTAGGACAAAAGGAAGGCTTGCTAAACATTCAGATGACAAACCTTGCTTGAGGAAGACTTGAAACACTTGCTGATGAAGACCAAGGATCACAGCTTTGATTATGGATTACTCAATATAAAGAAAACCAAAATTCTCCAAATAGATCAATATGTAGCATCAAGAAAAATGAAAAAAAAAAAGGGTTCCACATTTTCTTTTCTTTCAAGTTACTTTTTAGGAAACTTCTTTTCTTTAAAAAAATTTTTCTCAGCAATTTCACACAACAGCACAGCATCTAACCCATAAACCACTTCTAACCATATCTCAATTCTCCAACTGTTGCTCAAATCCCTTGATCAAAAAGTGAATCATTAGTGCACCTTCATACATATCATGTTATGTCTGTTTGATAGGATACAAGAAAATAGACTCTCATCCCAACTTTGGTGTAACTGCTGAGAATTCCCAAGGAGTGCCAACACAGCCAACACAGTGAAAGGAGAGGTCCATGTAACATGTGAAAATAATAATAATCTATAAATTATCAAGAATTCATGAGGGAGGGAGGGAAAAATGAGGGGACAGTATCAAGGAATCAAGTAGAAAGAAAATGTTTTGAAAAGGATGGTGGCAATATATGTACAAATATACTTGACACAATAGATGTATGAATTGTTAAAAGCTGTAATAGCCCCCAATAAACTGATTTTTTAAAGAAATTAAAATAAAGAAAAAAATTGATGTTGGGAATTTAATCTTACTCAGATCTACAATCAATGCTCATGTGTGGCAGTTACATAATCTGTCAACTTTCAAAGGGGTAGAATCTAGTCTATCAATCAAATTGAAACTTGATACCATCATTTGGATGTGGGGAGGAGAAAAATAGTTCACTAGAGGCTAGATACACTCTCTGCTTGACATTCCTGTTGACAAGCCACATGGAGACACACTGATGAAACCAGAACCCGGGAGGTGGAAGAGCCTTATGGAAACCCATGCCAGCACTGAGATACTTCCAAAGCCTTGTGGGCTAATATCAGATGAATCCAGGGAGATTCATGTGAAGTTCAAAGAAAGAACTTTATATAAAAGAGGAATTGTATATTAAGAAAACATCCCAGCACAGCCCAGATAAAGTCCATAGGTCCTATGTTAGCCCATATGTCTTATACCAATCTATAAATTCCTCTTCAGACACAGGAGACACATGCAATGATGCTGAATGCGGGAATATCACAGGCCAGTGGGTGGAAAGTCTTATGGATCCAGTGGCAGTGAAGCATCTCAATGCTGAGGGGTCTTCATGTGGCTCCTCCAGCTCCAGGACTTTAGTGCCTTGTCAGAAGAAAGATGAAGCAGAAAGTCCTCCTGTATGTAGCCTCGAGTGGGCTATTTATGTCTGTGATACCTCCAAATGAGGTCATCAAGCTGTGACCTGATTGACAGGCTAGACTCCACCCCTTCACAAGTTGACACCAGATTATATAACTACCACAAACACATAATGGAAGTAGCTTCAAGAAAATCAAATGGCAGATCACAGAATCATTGGGAATGTGGCTGACAAGTAATAAGTACAAGAAGATATCCTCAATGAATACCAGAGAAATCCTGCCAAGAAGGAATTCCTGCACCCTTTGAATCCAGGAAAAACAAGTTAAAATTAAGTATAGCAAAGTTTCTTGAAGTTGGAGATCAGCCACGCCTGCTGACTTACTGACTTCCATTCATCATTCACTAGTGGCCTAAGTGACTTCTGTGCACTCTTCTTTCCTGACACAAACTGTTTCTTCCCTGTCCTTTCTTAAATCCATCAAGCAAAACCCTACAGTATAGCAGACCCCATGGGCAGTTTAGTGAAAAATCCTTACTGTGGGCCACCCCTCTGAGGAACACTATTCCCGGGTTTTTTCTTTTTTTTTTTCTTTTACTTTCTTTCTTTCTCCTTGACAACCTCATTCCTGACAACTCCCTTCACCATCCACGTAGTAGTCTTTCAAAAAGCATTTTGTTGAGCAGAATTAGCCAAGGATCAAGAAACCATTATTCTGAGTGAAATTAGTCAATCCCAAAAGGACATGTTTTATAGCAGATCATACTGCTACTAGGATAAACACCAAGACAAAAGCAGGACTCTGTTCTTAGTCAGAATTTCCTAATCTAGTCTTCCAGCAAAGAGATTGCATGCCTGCCCAATACTCATGATCCATATATACCCATTTCTTCAAACCATTTCAGTGGATGTTTCTCATGTTGGATGGAGAAAACCAATCAATTTCTGCCATATAACATTGCTCCACAGCCATCCCAAATCTGCAAACACCCCTCTAATTGTCTGCTGTGTGTAGGATCACTGTGAGTTGAAACTGAGACAAAGGAACCTACCAACAACAACTAACTTGGATGAAGCAGTTCTTCCCTACCTATATTTTGAGTGCTTTCCAACCCAAGAAGCTCATCTTCCAACATTATATCAGGCAATGGTCCACTGTTATTCATAAAATTGTCACTAGACTATTTTTTAAGAACTAGATAAGCATGTTCTTTCTAGTTGGTCATACTCTGGAATCTCCATTGAAGCCTATTCATCATTGATGAACATGGTGATATTTGAAATATTGAAATATACCTTCTAGCATCATAGCAACATGTAAGCCACTAACTGCAACAAGCTGACTAATACGTGTTTACTATAGGGCATATAAATTAAAAAAGGAAAGACCCTCCTACCATTTTCTGCTGTATCTTAATAATATATACTTCGATATACATCCAAGCATTGTTCCACCTCATGGACACACACAAACAACAGAAAACTATACTTCCTAGTTTGCATATTTCATCACTTATTAAAAGGTTGGTGTTGGTCTGTATCAACACCAGCAGAACTGCCCCACAGGTTCACAAACTTTTGGGGCTTACCATGCCCTTTTCAGGGGAAAAAATGACCTGGCAACCTCCTAGAAATAAAAAAATAGTGTTAGAGCTCATAATCCAGGACAAAAATATGCATCACATAAAAGTCTCCAGTTGAATAACTACCACATGTATAATTCCATGTCTTGATTATACTTTTTGTGTTATACAACTATGTGAGTCTGGGTTGACTGGAGAAAAAAACTACTTAGACATTCATATGTATATAAGAAAGAGGTTTATATACAAGAGCAATTGAACATTGAGAAAACATCCCAGTCCAGTCCAAGGTCATAAGTCCAATATTAGCCCATAAGTCTGATACCAATCTGTAAGTCCTCTTCAGACACATGAAGCGCATGCAATGACATCAGGACAATCACAGGCCAGCAGGTGCACAGTCTTGTGTATCAAGTGGTGGCAGAAGCATCTCAGCACTGGCAGGGGGTCTCCCCATGGCTCCTCCAGTTTCCAGGGCTCAGACTCTATCAACTTGTTGCCATGTGTCTTGTCAGCTGTAATGTCTCCCAGGGAGAGAGTGTCTCCCTGTCCAAAACTAGTGAGGATAAGTAGAAGAAAAATACAAAAACCTATCTTATTACTTAGTAACAATTATCTTAAATAGTAGTGGGAAAGGCATTAGTCAGATAATTACCTCTCTTCCCAGACTTTGACTTTCACATGTTCTTTTATTTTCCTTTCGACTTTCACATTTTCAAAGTAAAAACATGACATGTTCCCAAGATATAGATTAGAGGGAGGAAATATATTAATCGAGTCGTTCTGTGTTGGGCTGTGAGTCTGCATGGTCAGCAGTTCAAATCCACTAGCATCCCTTGGGAGAAAGCCATGCCTTGCATTCCAGTCTGATACTCTGCAAATTCACAGGGGCCGTTATACCGTGTCCTGAAAGGAAGCCATGTGGAAGCCTCGACGCTATGGCAGTGATGGTTGAGTTAAATACTGTGTCTGTTGCAATTTAGCTTCCTACAGTTCAACATTTCCTCACCATTTGCCTTGCCATAAAGGTATGCCTCCAACTCTCTAAGTTGAAATCATTGTCTTATACCACATAATTCTTCTATAATTTTCTCTCTTCTTAAAATGTTTCATAACCTTAGATATTAAATTCCTACCATTATCTGTTAAAATAACTGTTTTAGTTCAAGTTTCCCAAAAGACAGTATTCCTACTTGTTTTGAACATTTTCCAAAGATCACTAATTCTCAAGATCAAAACCTCTGGCCATTGTAATGACTTCTCATTCTCGGTGGTAAAAAGGGACAAGCAATGAGCCAGGCTCATGACCCTTACAGCTAGAGAGAATGATGAGACACCGCAGTGAGTTTAACTTTATAACGTATTTGTCTCAAGTTGGAAGTCTTACTTTAACACTTATTATACAGCCACAGTGGTTAAAATAGTATGATACTGATATAATGATAGATACTCAGACCAAAGGAGAAGGATTGAAATCCCAGAAATAAAAGCACCAGCATGCAGACAAATAATCTTTGATAAGTGCCCCTTTAAAAATCAAATGGGAAGAGATTCCCTCTTTGATAAATGGTGTTGGAAAAAAATGGCTATGCACCTGCAGGAAAATGAAGCAAGACTCTTACCTCACTTCATGAACAAGAATAAACTCAAGGTGGATCACAGACATAAAGGTAAAACCCCAAAGAATTGAGAAAATCTGAGAACGTTGACGCACAGAATTAACAGGGGCTATCAGAAATAGGGAAGGACACAAACACAGAGGAAACACAAATTGAAAAAGGGAATATGATGAAGATTAAACACTGGTGTACGTTGAAAGAATTTGCCAAGAGAGACCACAGACTGGGAAAACATCTTTAGCAGTGACACATAAGACAAAGGCCTTATTACTAAAATCTACAATACTCTGCCAGCTTCCAAAAAGAAAAAAACTAATTGCCCATTGAGGAGGTAGGCAAAGGACCTGAACAGAAGTTTCTCAAGGACAGACATTCAAATGGCCAATAAACATATGAAAAAATGTTCCAGATCCCTAGCCATTAGAGAAGTGCAAATTAAATCAACTATGAGATATCACCTAACACTCTCAAAGATAGCCCAATTAAAAAAAAAACAGGAAGTAACAAGTGCTAGCAGAGCTGTGGAGAGAAAGGAACTCTTGTCCATTCCAGGTAGACTTGCAGGTATGTACAACCACTATGGAAATCACTTGGCAATATTTAAAATAAATTGAAATTGAGCTACCATATACCCAGAAGAATGAAGTCAATCTTGGCCAGACACCCGTGCTCCAATGTTCATCACAGCACAGTTCACAACTGCAAGGAGTTGGAAACAATCCAAATTTCCATCAACGAGTGAACAGATCAAAAACTGTGGTACAGCCATACAATGGAGTACTATGCATCCCTAAAAAGCAGTGATGAACACATGAAATACACCATCACCTGGGAAGAATCAGAGGAAATAATGCTAAGTGAAGTGAGCCAAGCACAAAGGACAAGTACGACATCAGTCCACTAATGTAAGCAACAACAACAAAAAATGATTTAAAAAAAAGGACATATGGGAAATGTTACTAAATACAAACATCCCCAGGATGAGGTCCAGGTACTACGGGCAAGTTCAAAACTCAACCCAGGGACACGTATGGTACCAAATAATAAGGAGGAGTAAAAAAAGAAATGTGACAGGGGACAGGGCACTTACCCACCCATGCGGAGGGTGTTGTCTATATAGCCACAGGGAAAGAGGAAGCAGGCTTCAACCGGTGCTCCAAGACAAGAATGCAACACACTGGCATGAAGCAAAAAACAATAGACAGGCCTGAGGGGCAAGTCCAATTACCAATTATGTGGACAAGCCTCCCACCCCCCCACCCCCCACTCCAGAAAATGTCAGAGGACAGAACTGAAGCTACCGCTCAAGGAGAAGTGTCTGATCAGAGCACACAGTAGCAAACAAAGGGGAAAGAAAAAAGAGTGAAGCATATCCTGGCCCAGCAACCCCTGAGAACAATATTTCTGCTCAGAACAGCCAATGCACAGAGAGAACCAAACAGCCAGTCCCACCATGAGACATAACGTTCCTCATTGACCCATAGCATCACAAAGGACAACACTGGAGACACATGGCAGGAATTTTGCCCACTCTGACTCCATTAGACCAGGCAAGATGCTGAGGGTGTGCAGCAAAGCAGCAAGGGGAGCATAGAAGTGAGGCCCCAGCAAACACTGAAACTAGGCTATGGGGCCAAGGCATGGTGCCCCATGCAACTCAACTGGAAAATACTTGCAAAAGGCAACAAATAGACCTTGAACTATTTATAGGCTTTTCTCTCTTTTTTATCATTGCTTTTTTGTTGTAGCTATTGTTTATTTTCAATTGTTGCTTTGTTGCACTTGGTTTTGTGTTTGTGCATATTGTCATTGCATGTCTATCTGGATGGGATAGCCTAGATAAACAAGCCAGAAGGAAGAACAAGGGTATGACAGTTGGGGGGTGGGGGAAGCATGGAAGAGCAGGAGGCAGGGGAATGATCGTGGGTGTTAACAAACACAGGGAAAATGACAAAATTGATGGTGAACAGGGTATAGTAGGTCTGGTAGGGTTTCATCAAGGACAATGTAACCCAATTACTGAAACCCAAATGAAGGCTGAACATAACAGTGGGACAAGAGGAAAGTAAAAGGAAATAGAGAAAAGAACTAGGAGACAAAGAACATTTATAGAGATCTAAATGTAGGTAAGTACATATGTAAATATATATAGATGATGATGGAGAAATAGATCTATGTACATACATTTATAGGTTTAGTATTAAGGAAGCAGATGGACATTGATGCTCTACTCAAGTACTCCCCCCACACAAGAACATTTGGTTCTAATAATACAGCACTCTGAGGTGCTCACCTACCCAACAGGAAGCAGATGGACATTGGGTCGCCATTCAAATACTCTCTAAACTCAAGATCAATTTGTTCTACTAATTGGCACTTTGTGGTGTTCACCTTCCCTGAAATGATCACTGAAGACAAATGTGTGCATAAGCAAATATGGTGAAGAAAACTGATGGTGCCTGGCTATCAAAAGATATAGCATCTGGGGTCTTAAAGACTTGAAGATAAATAAGCATATCTATCTCAGATGCAACAAAGCCCACATGGGAAAAGCACACCAGTCTGTGTGATCATAAGATGTTGGTGGGATCAGGTAGCAGGAATCAAAGACTCAAACAAAACAAGCAAACAAACAAAAAGCACATCAATGGGAATGAGGGGAGAGCAGAATGGAGGCCAGAGCCCATCAGTAGTCAGTCGGACTCTCCTTTTCAGAAAGGTCACAAGGAAGAAAAGAGCCAGTCAGGGTGCAGCAGAGCACCAATGAAATACACAAACTTCCTCTAGCTCTTTAATGCTTCTTCCACCCACCAACCCACCCCTACTACCATGACCCCAATTCTATCTTACAATTCTGGCTAGACCAGAACATTTATACTGCTACAGACAAGAGCTCACAACACAGGGAATCCAGGACAGATACATTCCTCAGGATGCAAAAGAGAAGCAGCAATATTAGGAGGGTAAGGGGGTGGGGAGAGTAAAGAGGAACTAATCACAATGATCGACATAAGGCCCCATCCCAGGGAGACACACAGCAGAAAAGTGGGTGAAATGAGACAGCAGTTGGTGTAGGACATGGAAAAATAAATAAATTTTAAATTACCAAGGAGGCATGGGGGTGGGAGGGAAAGGAAGAGTTGGGGGTGTGGGCGGGGAATGACAAGCCAATGCCAGGGACTCAAGTAGAAAGAAAATGACAACATAGGTGTTTGATAAAATGGATTGTGATACAGACCCCAATAAATTAATTTTTTTAAATAGTGTATTTTCTCAAGGTTTTTTGCTGAATGATACAAAAATGTTGCATCAAACATTAACAAAAGACTCATTCTATTTAGCAGATCAAGTCAATTGTGGACCACAAAGAGAAAATAATGTTCAAATTTGAATCAAATACCTTCCACTCAATTTTTTTTTAGTTAGAATGCTTTAAACAAACTAAATTATCAGGAAAGAAAGAACAGCTAAACTTTATTTAGTGGAATATTGGGTAGCCACTTACAGGTAGAGTTAACTAAATGTTCATTAAAACTTTTTCTCCATTTTAAAATAACGTCTCATTCTTCCCCTCTCAGATAAGTAAGTGGATGGTTAGATAGATGATAAATAGATACATAGATGATGATAGGTAGGTAGGTAGGTACGTAGATGACAGATAGAAGGCAAATGAGTCATCATGGATATCTAGGAATGAGTTGACTGCTTTGCTTTGAATTTTACTGACTCTGTGGTTTTTAAAATTACATAAGTTTATTGTCTCACAGTGCTGGAAGCCAGACCTCTACATTTAAGCCTTCAAGAGGGCTACACTGTCTCAGAAGCCTTTAGGTTTAAGAGAAAAGTCTTTCTTCCAGCTTCTGGTGGCTGTAGGCATCCTTGGCTTGCTGTTTCCACTTTGCTTCAACCAGATTTCATTGACACATGGCACTCTTCCCTTTGTTTCTCTGTGTCTCTAATGCACTTTTTTAGGGAAACCACCCTTGAAGGCATACTACTTCAGTAGTAACTCACATTAACTTAACAGGCAACTTCTGCAAGGACCCTATTTCCAATCACATTCATATTTACTGGTTTAGAAATTAGGACATAACATAACCTTTTATAAGGGACAAAATTCAATCCATTGTGATAAGTAGACTTGCTATACTTGTATTTCAGCCTAACCCTATTCAAATAGATTCATAAATTTACTTTTCCTTAACAGCTTTATTAGCACATAATCCAAATATCATACAAGTCAATATTTCAATCACTTCAAGAGTTGTACAATCATTACCACAATGAGTTTTAGAACATTTTCTTCTTTCTTGTATTCATTGCTATTAGCCCCCATGCCCCCTACAACCTCCTTTACCACAGCACAAGGAATCCATTAATCCAGGTACTGTCTCTATAAATTCCCATATCCTGGATTTCATGTTCAGAAAAACATACCAAAAATGGTGGGGGTGGGGGTGGAAGGCTAACAACAATAACAAACTAAAGTAGAGAAAAATTCAAACAAAAAGAAAGTAGAAAATATTAAAAGCTACAACGAATTTTAAATGGGACAAAAGGGAGACAAAATGGTACCTAACCATAATCGCAATTTCCTCCAACTTCTTCCGCCTTTCACATCATATATTCTCAGTTACTCCCTGGAAAAATATGTGTGCTTGTATTTTGCATGAGTAAATTTTCATACACATAAATTGTTTTATACCTCAACCATCAGAAGTTCTTTTATTAGTAATAGTGTAGCATTTCAAAACACATTCCTAAAACCCACAATCAAAATAAACATTATAAAATAGTCAAAGAACAAATTGAAAAAACCTTTCTCATACTTTATAGTTAGCATAGCTAAGTTTGTGTGTCTGTGACTGGTTGGTAGTGGTATGTATTATATTTAGATTGAGTTTTCTTCATTCTCCCTAAATTCCCATCTCCCAAACTGTTTCCCTAAAATGTTGGTATTTAGATATTTCATGAATGAAAAATAAGGAAGGATTTGGATGTGCCTCTCTTGACCATTTGGAGTCTGTACTATGGTTTGATACATTGGTGTCTCCACAGAAGGATATGGTATTCAGCACTTTTAAATGTATCTGTGGTTGTGGTTAAGAAATGCTGCCCTAGATTGTAACCATACTACCAAAAAACACTGCCACCACATAGATCTTTGTAACCCACAATGCCACCAAAGCCATAATCGCATAGAAAAATCAAAACATCTTGATAGTTTATTTATTTTGCCTATCCATCAAATTGCAGGCTTGCCCATATGAGTTATGCACAGAAATGTAATACTTTGATTCACTTTTATGTCTGTCAACCAGTCTTTCATGTCTCACTATAGCTTTAGACTTAGCCTTGGATCACATAAATATTCTTGTAAATATTGACATTGCTACATCTCCAAAGAATCCACTGTGAAAACTCTTAGTCTAAATAGCTGACTATGCCAATGTAAATGCAATAAATGATTTCAAGTTACACAAAAGGAAAGAAAAACACCTTTTTCTCTAATAACTTTAGCATCTAGTCTGCCATACTATTTCTTGATATTAACAATACACTATTATTATAAAAACCTATAATTAAGTTTTTAAACTTCAGTATTATTTTATAAGGACACACGTTGCAAAAAATATCATATCTTACAAGGAACTTTTATACAGCTAAACTCAATAACCCCACAGAGCATCAACGTAAGGTCTCAATGAGAGGTAGGGAAGAAATAGAGAAGTCCCTGGGCAGCACAAATGGTTAATAAACTTGACTGCTAAGCAGAAAGTAGGAGCTACAAATCCATCCATGGGTGCTTCTGGAGAAAGGTTTGGTGATGCATTTCTGAAAATTCAGCCATTGAAAACCTTATGAAGTCATTCTTCTGTAATACACATGGGGTGCCAGGACTCACGACTGGGCTTTTCCCCAAAATGTACAGAAACTAGCAAACAATGAACAAGAGGTAACAAGGACACAAAACAGAAGATTGTCTTCCATTTAACTACTTATTCCTCACTGTAAAATAGATCTCGGGTGAATACAAAAAATCTAAATATTCTAAAATTAGTAAAAGCAAACTTAAGTGATATTTTTCTTTATATTCTTTCTTAAGTCTTCCTAAGCATCTCATTTAAAAAGCACATGAATTATAAATTTGGTGAACTTAAACATCTGGATTTTTTTATTTGGTTTAGTTTTTGTTTTTTAGAATTCTTAAAAGCAGTAGTGGCTTACATTTCTGATTATCAACCTTGTATCTAACGATTTAAATTAATCATCAAACCCCCCAATAGTTGCTCTTCACCAGCTCCTTGATTTCTCCTTTTATGGACTTGGATCTTCCGTTTCACCCAAGTGAACACTCAAAATGTTTTAGTCTAAAATTTCTTTGTCTTCCCTTCCTTGCTCATCTGCCACACCTACTGTGCTTGGAAATCTCTGAAGTCTATGCTCTTTGATATGAAAGCTGTTATCTTCGTCCCTTCCGCACCCTTCTATCAGTGGTCTCAAATTATTATTTGTCATTTTGTGATTGCCTGATTACACGCAAGATAATGTTCTTCAGATCCATCCATGTTAAGGAACTTCATGATTTTGTCATTGCTTTTTGTGGTACATGATATTCCATTATGTACATGTACCAGAGTTTCTTTATCCGTTCGTCTACTGCGGGCACCCAAATGGCCAATAACCTTATGAAGAAAGGCTAAAGATCACCAGTCATCTGGGAGGTGCAAATCAAAACAATGAGAAGATACCACCTTACACAAACCATGATAGCTCAATACTAAAAAGAAATCCGATGATAATGAATGCTGAAGCGGATTTAGAGAGATTGGAACCCTAAAACATTGCCAGTGGGACTGCAAATATGTACAAATATGAAGGAAATTTATTTGGTGCTACCACAAACCTGTGGGAATAGAAATACCAGAAATCACTCTGTCGGGTAGGCATGCATCCTAAAGAAATGAGTCATATCATAAACAAATTATGCGCATCCATGTTCATTGCAAAACAGCTCACAATAGTAAGAAGATAAAAGCAACCTAAATGTCCATCAGTAAAACTTCTAGAAAAATTATTTCAAGGCATGTGTAAAAGGTGTAATAGGAAGGTTTGTTGTGCCAAGGTGGTCAATGAACACATGTGAGATTGATTGAAAGGCAGATATGTACACGGTCCAGCAAGCCTCAGAAAGCTCTCTCTTGCTCTTGGACCTTCGGACCAGCGTGCAACCTTGCTTGTCTTGTGCCTTCAAGCTAACCTACCTGTGGGACACCTAATCCATGGACTGTGTCACTGTAAATTGAGGTTCCTTGAAGCTCTGCTTTGCCACACTACTGGAATATACATGTCTGGAGCTGGGGACTGTTGGACTGTGTCATCTGGCTGACTGTTGGTGACCTGCCTTACTGTTTGCTGCCTGTAGCCTGATAGCCTCAATTGCTCTACAGAGGATTATCCAGCGGCCCTCAAGACTTGAAGGACTGCCAGTGTCTCACAACTGTCTCATGGAAGTAAGTTGCACCAAGCCATTTGTACTGTTTTATAGAGTAAATAACTGTTTATTTCTTATGTTATCTATCTATATAAAATATATAAAATTATTAGTGTCCTGGTTTTATTCCTCTAGAGAACCCTGTCTAACATAAAAGGTTAATATTCCCCTTACATGTGGGAAAAATATAAAATGAATTAATTATCTTAACAAGCAATTCACACATAAAACACACAAATGGCCAATGGATCTGAAAATAGAATACAATCAATGTCACCAGCAACCAAAGACTGCAAATAGAAGAGAGATATGTAAATGTTCATCTATGAAATTAGCAAAATTTTATGATATACCCAGAGCTGGTAGAAAATTGTATAATTACCCCCACTTCAATTTTAGAACATTCCCCCTCCCCCATGGTCAAATTGCCTTTAAGATGATTCATACAATCGCAATCCATTCTAGTGCTCCCTTCCCTCTCTCATCTTCATTAGTTACTCCTGAAATTTCCTTTCCCTCTGTCTTTCCCACCACCCGTTTTCCCCTTGTATCCATTATTATCATTATGCCTGCACTCCTCCTGTGCTTTACATCTGGAAGACCCAATAAAAAACAAAATTGTGATAAGGTGGTAAGGGTAAAAGCATAACAGTATACAGACAAATATATTAATAACGTATAAGAAGGAATATACCAACAACAATAATAAAAAAGTCAGGGAAGAAATTTCTGTTATGAAAACAGTAAGAGATACTTGCATGCAGAACAAATTCAGGTTGCTTCCATAGGGTGGTCAACTGACCAAGTATCGAGTTTGATCCAGCATAATCATGCTTACAATTCTCTTTTCCTAATAGTAAGGTTGATCGCAACTATTTCCTAATAGTAAGGTTGATTGCCTGTGGCTAGAGCAGACCTGCCAGTGGCTCAGTCTGACCAAATAATCTGAAGATGGGTTTGGGCTATCTCTTTTCCTCACAGCCCTCCACAAATTCATAATTTCTGCTCTGATGCTTTTATCCTCACCATATTCAAGATTTGTAATTGTCATCTTTGAATCACACAAGCTGGTGTGTTTCTTCCACATGGAGTTAATTGACTCCCCACGTGGATGTCTGCTTGACTAAATACAAGGTATGCTCTATTCTTATTGAGAGCCAAGTACCATCTGGTATTCACCACACTTTGCTACAGCACCTTTCTCATCAGTGATCATTTCATGAAGGTATGTAGCAGACCCATGAGGTAAGAACTGATTGCTCTTAAGTTGGAGCTAGGATTTAATGCAAGTCCCAAACCCATTCCAAGATCTGTGGGATTTTTTTGCTATAACTTGGAAGCCAATACATACATGATATCCTTCCACAATTCAATCGTGTCAAATATAATTGTGCGATTTCTTCCATAATCATAGATGTTTTCAGAAACATCCTTTTCCTTCCTGGATGCATAGGGATTTTTGTTGTATTGTAAGTAATTGTGAAAAATGGAAACACTGACCATGCTCACTGCTTGGGTGGTTGTTGCTTTTGGGCGTCACAGTTGGTTCTGACCCACAGGGACCCTATCGACAAAGCACTAACTCAACCTGCACCTTCCTCACCGTGAGGCGACCTGGAGTCCATTGCTGCAGCCACCGCGATGCTCTGTCTCCTTCAGGTTCCTCTTTCTCCTCTTTGATCTTCTAATTGACTAGGCACGATGACCTTCTCCAGGGACTCGCCTCTCCTGATAACATGTGCAAAATATGGAAAATGGAGTCTCATCATCCTTGCCTTTAAGGAGCACTCTAGCTGTACTTCTTTTGAGATCGATGGGTTTTTCGTTTTGTCCTTTCACTATTCTTCTCCAGCACCACCATTCAAATGCCCCAATTCTTCTTCAATGTTCCTTGTTCAGTGGCCAACTTTCACATGCACATGAGGCTATTGAAAATACCATGGCTTGGGCTTAGCCTGTAAAGTGAATTCCTTGCTTTTTCAATGCTCTAAAGAGGTCGTGTGCAGCAGATTTGCCTAATACAGAGCTGCTTTTGCTCTCTTGACTGCTGAGTGCATGAGCATTGGCTGTGGACCCAAGGAGGACAAAATCCTTGACTTCCTTTCTCCATTTATCAAGATGTTACCTATTGGTTAAGCTCTGAGAATTTTTGTCTTCTTTATATCGAGTTGTACCCCATATTGAAGGCTACAATCTTGGATCCTCATCAGCAAGTGCTTCAAGTCCTCCTCACATTCAGGAAGTGAGTTTATGTCATCTGCGGACTGCAGGTTGTTAATATGCCTTCCTCAAATCCTGATGATGGTAAGGAGTAGGTAGAATAAATTTCAATGCATACATGCAATAAAATCTTCAGTCATCAAGAGCTATGACATTGAAAGTAAACTATTTTCCTCAAAGGAATAGGCACAGCTTCATGCCTAAAACAATCAGTTTTCAAAATATACACCACATATTTCTAATTTATGGGATTTGGTATTATGTGCTTCTCAAACTTTTCTGGATAATTGAAGAGTTTCCAAATAATCATATACCAAGGGATATTTGATATAACATGACACATACTTTAATGACATTTCTTAGGACTTTTCTGTGTAAATTATTTCAAGGTAGAGAAAAACAGACGTATACAATGTGGCAAGCAGATCTACTGTGGGGAAAGACACTGAAGAAATACAAGCTCAAATCTCATATTGCAAGAAGAACATATTGAAAGAAGAACAATAAGTTGGAGCCTTGAATGATAAATGAATAAAAGGGAGAGGAGAATATGATTAGCATCTGTCCTCATTTGTGTTTTTGTAAGCATTTATAAAGTAGTTATTATATGACAAGCAATAGCTGAACAAAGAGGCAGTGAATGCAGCTCCTGTCTTTAATAAAGAGCTCATGTCTAAAGTGAGAAGCAGCCACAAAGGAGGAGGATGCAAGGTGACCTGCAGCATTGCAGATTCATGCACGATGTGCTTACTGAAGGAGAAATTTATCGCTGCCAGGGTTATCCCAGGAAGCTGTCAAGAAACGATAGATCTGTCAACTAGACAAGGGAAGGAAAGTCCATCTCAGGTAGAGGAAAGTTTGTTGTGGAGGTCACAAAGTTCCCTATAAAGCAGAATCTTCATCTCCAAAATTAAAACTTCTCTTCAAAAGGTGTCATTATGAGAGTGGAAATAAAAAAGTTGATACTTCAGCATCATTTCTGTCCTTACTAGTTTATTTTTCATGATACATATGACAATAGGTGATTGTGCAACTCTTATTAAACATTAAAACTCCTAGAAAAGTGCTCACATTTTTTCAGCATGCGAGCTACTTATAGAATGATTAGGTCAAAATGATCTACCAACTACAACAATGCAAAACATATATTTATTTTTATTTATTGATTACATTTATTCATAAATGCATTGAGAATTCTTTTTATGTACAAAGTAGTATGTTTGTGTACCTTATATAATTTCATGAGTCCATATTTCACAACACAACATAATTAACTATGTACATTTTTTGTCATGACCTGAGTTTACTCCGATGACTTGCACTGAATGTAATGAGCCAGAAATGCACAGTCCGGACAATAGCTGCCAACAGCCAGCCTCAAACACACTTCCAAATACTTGGACTTAATGATCTTTATGTGGGAAAAGGCTGACTCATATAAATAAATAAAGACAAATAACGCAGTCAAGGAAATAGCACATTTTCTCAGTTTAGGTACTTCCCCACTGCAAGTAGTTTCCAGAACTGTTCATGCACTCTAGACTTCAGCTGAATATTGAATTGTGGTGTCGAAATCTCCCATTCTGCATGAAAGTGATATGTTTCTGTCTTCTTACTTGGTCCAGCTCCCCCACTCATTTTAATACCTTTTCTTACATTTAAGAGAAAAAGACCAAGGTCTAAAACTTAGCACTAACTTAGCTAGTCAGTTTTGCTGCACTTAGTGGCAGTTGTTTATGCATGCATTTGACAACCAAGATTTCATCTGATTGTCTGTGCTATGTATCAATTAAGTGACAGGATTGATGACAGGCTTGCATCTATTTTTTGAATGTCATGCAATCTACCCACACTACATTTGCGATCGACTTGTACATCATGATCAACATATTGAGCACCCCTGTCCTAGAATAGGACATGGGTGTTCAGTATTAGAATCTGTGAGTACTACACAAGGAATGAAGTGAGAAAAGGAGTTGCTAAGAGGGTAAGTAATAAGGAAGGGAATTGATGATTATTGAGTGTCTATACAATGTAAGACCTTGTAATACATTGCACTTTGATTTAATTCTACAATTCCTCAGAGCAGAGCTGATGAACACCAAACACATATTAAGTATTTACCATCTGTCCTACACTCTTCTAAGGGTCTTACAGTAACTAACTTAGAGTACTATTCTGGTTAAGGTTGTGCATCGCCTTGGCTGGATCATGAATCTCACTGCTTTGCCAGTTACTATGTAGTCACCCACATCCACCATGAGATTTGATATAAAGTAATCATTTTCATGATGAAATCTTCTCTGAGCAGCCAATTAATTGAATAAGAGTTTCTTCTGGGATCTGGCTTGCTTCTCATACACATGGCCTTTCTGGCAAGGCTTTCCTGCTTTTGTTTTTGTTTTGCTTTGCTGTATCTGGATCCTTCATCTGACTCATCAACATCTCACCTCTGGTTCTTGGGGCTTGAGGCAGGCAGAGTTTGCTATCTTCTCTGCTGGCCTTGGATTCATTCACTTCCAAAGCCAACAGTTGCCATCTGACTAGAGTATGTTGGGTTTATCAGCTATAGAGTTTAAAAAAAGTCTCCAGGTTCATGTCTAACCTATTGTCTTCGAACTTTCCAGCCTCTGTCTATAATCATGTCACCCATCTCCTCTCTCTTTCTAGGTAGAGAGCCAGATTTGTTGAAGTTTCTCTAGTTTGTTTCTCTAGAAAACCCAGCTAAAGACATGTAAAAAAGAAGAGGCGACATCATGATAAACAGAGAAAGGATAAAAATTATCAAGGATTTTAATTTACTTGGATCCACAATCAATACCTATGGAAGGTATAGTTAAGAAATCAAATAATGTGTTGCATTGGACAAATCTGCTAAAAAGAATTCTTTAACATTTTAAAGTACTAAGCAGCAAAGATGTCACTTCGAGAACTAAAGCATAACTATCCCAAATCATAGTATTTTCTATCATCTCGCTTGCATGTGAAAATTGAAAGACTGGATAAGAAGTGGTACAATTGAATTATGAGTTTGGTGAATAATATTGAAGCACCAGAAACTGCCAGAAGAGGAAATAAAACTGTTTTTGGAGGAAGTACAGCCAGAATGCTCCTCAGAAGCACTGATGGTAAGACTTCAACTCACCAGCATGTTAACAAGAGAAATTTGTTCTTTGAAAAAGACATTATGAAAAAAAAAGAAAAAGACATTATGCTTGGTTAAAGTGAGTGAAAAGGAAGAAACCCTTCGATTTTCTCTGTCTCAATTAATGCTCTCTATTTTACCTCTTTGGGTTATAATATCAATTGCAATGGTTATATAGAAACTCACAGAAAAATTTATGATCAAAGAATTTATTAATAAAGGGTAGCAAGTTGTGATGCCAATAAGAAATGCTCAGAGTTGAGTTATTTATTAGCACATGTTACAAAGTTTCAGGTTTGCTAATAAATGCTCAAAGGGTCATACCACTCTAATGTAACCTTTAACCAGCATACACTTAGCTTCACTTCTGTGGGTCAGCAAGTCCAGCTTCCTGAATTAAATGCCCAGGGGCACTCTACTCCAGTAAGCTTCAGCTAATGGCAGACATCTATATTTCCCCAAGTCAACAAGTCCTACTTACCCAATAAAGTGTCCAGCGGCATGCCATAAGGCAAGTCAGCCTCTTTCACAAAGCACTCATCATGACTTGCATCACGTGTTGGCAAATTCATCCCTCTGTTCCATGTTCTGGCTGCCTATTTCTGCTTCTGTTCCGCTGGTGGTTCAATTGTTATCTGGACTCAGGAGGTCCACCACACAGGGATCTCTGGTCCAAAGGATGCACTCCATTCCTGCTTCTTATTGGGAATGAGATGCTACTTGGTTGACACAGTGACTATAACAATTGGCTCAAGCATAACAAAAATTGTGAGGATAGTGCAAGGCATCATATCAGTCTGTACACAGGGCATATTTAAGGTTACTATGGTATCAACTGCCTTGATAGCCTTTGCAACAAGACAAGTAGATAACGTTATGAAATAGTTTGGACTCCCTCAAGTCGGTTCCTGGACTTGAGTTCAGAGAGTTTATTTAGGGAGGTGAGCATGGAAGAAGGCATGAGAAACATCACTAAATGAAATCAAAGAGTGAAAAACCAATAAAGGCTATGTCACTGAGCATCATGGGTAGCTAGATCTCTGTCGCAATGGGAATTCTCTGAGGAAGTGGCTAAGACACTCTTCAGAATTAATCAGCCACTAGACATTTATCTATGACTCCCATCGATAATGAAGGTCTCTCTTTGGGTAGTGCAATGCTTAGCTCCCCATCAGAATGGCTTCAAGTCTACCTGTAGGTACCTCAGGAGGAACCTGATGATTCATTTCTGAAAAGAATCCATCATTGAAAACCACAAAGAGCCCAGTTTTACACTGACACATTTGGAACCATCAAGAATTATAGTTGACTAGATACCAATGGTTTCTTAGGGTTTTTCTCTACTTTGATTGATTAAAGATTGTTTCTAGTGACAATGGTTCCAGCACACTCCAGGTTAAGCCTCTGTATTGGAGAAAGCTCATGAAGTGCCAGGAAAAAGAATTAAATACTCAGGTTTCAAGAGAAAAGGATCCTTGGAATGAGAAGGATGCAACTCTGGTGGCCTGAGAACTCAGCTGAAGATAAATTCCGGTAACCCATAAATTCCCGGCCTAAGAGTCAAAAAATTCTTCTCAGTTCTGTCATCTTCATTGGATAAGAAGAGGAAACCAAAGCACATATAGGTGAAGCAACTTCTTCAAGTTTCCATAGCAAGAAAGTGGCAGAACTGGGATTATTACCTAACTGGTTGGCTCAAGAGTGCATGACTGTTTTACTTCTCAGATGATCAGAGATGTTAAGAAAAAAAAAAGCCCAAGTTCACAGGGTTCATAATGAAGTTCATAAGTGGCAAAGGCTATATTTAAAACCATGATTAACTGACCTAAAAGCCTGCCCTCTTTGCAGTGAAGCATGCTATCTTCTAAAAACACAATACAAGGAATAACTAACTACTTCATCCAGTAACTCTCCCTACTCAGACACAGCATTCTCTCCTAGCCCATAGACGCTAAAGAAATTCCCTTTCATAATGGACAGTGACTGATACTTCATTTTATAGCCTAGAGACCTTCATTATGCTTTTTTATGATCCAAGAGCTTTTATATCTGCAATATAAAGCTATCTAGTTACAGTAAACCTATTGGAGATTTCTTCTGTTGGCTTTCTCTTTGAGTGGTTGCCTTAATAAACAGGCAATTACTGGAAAATGAATGGATAAGCAATGTATTTCATTCATGGGCTAATAAATCTTTCTCAACTTTCTCAACATTTTCTTCATTTTTCCCATTGGCTTAAGTCCACATCTAACTGGGCAAGAGAAATCATGAATCAATGATCAATTAGGAATTCGGTGGCCTGTTGGGACATTCTGCATTAAGCAGTAACTAATTTGTGGATTCCACATGCTTTATAAAACATTTTCCCCAATCAATAAGTCACTGGCTGTGTTTTAAGTAGAAGAGTGACTTTGGCTGGGTCAAAGGATACAGATACTCCATAAATGAATCCAATTCATGGCAAGTCCAAGTTACTCCCATCTTGTTCTGAGATTTTGTTCCTTCTTCAGAAATTCTTTCTTGAAGTTATCCCCAATGAGCAGCCCTTACAGGCACCCTAACAGCTGAGGCAGAGACTTCTAAGGAGTCTTGCGACTTCTGTAAGATATTAAGGATATCGAAGATCAACATGGATATCCATCACTTTTTTAACTCATGAAGAATATGAAAATACAATAATGAAATAATCAAAGAAGGGTGTTGGGCAGTTCTCCACTCAAGAAAATGCAGTGATCCATAACTGAAGATGCTTTCATGGGTCATGACAAAGCATTTTTCAGAATGAGTTAAAAAGATTTCCAAAGCACACAGAATGACCATGGCCTGCGTCACCAATCTCTCTCCCCACATCTTCTCATATCGAGGTCACCCTGCGTTGATGCCATCCGCTTCATTTGCAGAGGCACTAATGTCTAACAGTTGGTGGATTCCTGCTTAAAATCACCTAAAACTCCATAGAGGATACAAACCAAAGACAGGGAGTCTTCAAAACAGGAGCAAGCTTGCTTTCTTCACAGTATCCTGAAAAAAAGCCATTTTATTCGATGACACAAACCTATACTATTTCCCCAACAAAGAGTGTCCAGGAACCTGCATACCCATGTTCTCTGTAATCATGTTGAGAAGGTTGGGGGTGGGGAACTCATATTTAAAATGCAAACTAAAGGATGGCACCATCTTGTCCTGCAAAACTACCTTGGAAGGGAGATGAGACAGTTTACCCTCCAAGGAGTCATATCCATGGTTCCACAGAGTCTGAGTGTGCCCAGTCAAATGCTCAGATGACTAACTCTCCTCCCACCCACATCTCCTCAAACAAATATTCATTTCCATACAGATAGCGGATAATAAAGCCTGCATGAGAAATTGACAAAGAAGTTTGATCTCTAAGCTTACTTACAATTAAAGAAAAGCTTCTCGATTCTTTCTACAGAGCATCAGACATCCCCTAAGGAAGAACAGGGAACTGAATGATGTCTCATAGTCTCACATCTCTTTGTAGTATGATTTATTTGGGGAGGTCTGGAGAGCCACTTTTTGCTACAAAGGAAGAAAAAATCTCTCTTCTCCCCACAGACATAATTTGTTTTCTCTGGTCTCAGCAGGTCTTACCTTCCCAGCATCATTTTATACTCAGCTGCCAGCCGTACATAGTATCTAGGCTGGCAGCTCTTAAAATGCTACACAGTGACTTTCTATCTGAAAATTCTGTGTAAGAAAGTTCATGTGTATTATGGGAGCAGGTTTCTGCCCCAATATTAATTACCAGGAACCATCACAAATGTTTTATAAATGTGACATTAATTAATCATCACAACATGCCTGTGTTATTGATCCTATTTAATACTTGAGAAAACAAAGTTATGGAAAGATTAAATAGAGGCCTTAAATCATGCAAGTAGGAAGTAGTGAAGCAAATTACCTAACCTAAGTTTACACAATGCCAAACACCATGCTTGTGGCTATCCTGTGCTACGTCTTTTACCATGTGAGCTCACAGTGGAGATCTTATGAAGAGAAGAAGAGGCCTCATTGTAAACGACGACAACCATGCTCCCCAAGACCATGACTACTGAAAGAGAGTCCTTTGCCGGACAACAAATGGAAAAGCCATCTCTTGAAATCTGCTCATTCAAAGAAGTGTTAAACTAGTCATACATGGGTTTCCAAAAACATCTAGTTATCTGGGCATGGATCTGGCTGCATAATTCACACATTTCCTTCTTCACTACTTGTTCCAGAGCAGACTTCAGCACTTATTGGCAAGCTGATAACTTGGTATCCTCCCCTCAGGGACCAGAGGTTCTGTTAGTAATAAAGGGAGTTAGCTCAACTGTCTCCTCAGCTGTCTTCAAAATGTGGGGACATATTCATTTAATAAACACCCTTCTAATAAAAATTGTTTGCTTGGTGAAGCATATCAACAGTTCCACAGGAAAATATCTGCTCTTTATGTGTTTCTAAGAGCTGTGAGACAAGGCACACCCTCACAACAGTATGTATGCTGAAATAAAGAAAGTTTGGAGCAAATCTGGTGTCAGTTAATTCAGCAACATCTTTTAGCTTCAAGAACATGGACTTGAAACAATAAAACAGCAAGTATTTATGGAAACCAAATTTTGTTCATCAAAGTGCGCACCACCTTGAGAACAGAGAGGCCTAAGACTTTCTCATCTGGTTGCAAAAGTCAGATAAATAAATGCAAAAATGGCAATAAGTACAGTATTGATTTATTTATTATATAAGTACAGAATAGTACATAAGTACAGAAAGTAAACTCAGGTGTTCATGTAGATGGCATGAGACTAGGCAGTGTTTTCTTCTTGTTTAGTGCATTTTCTTTCTTTCTTTCTTAAATTGTAGTCTGAGTGAATATTTATAGAGCAAATTTGCTTTCCATTCAGCAATTTATGCACAAATTGCAATCCCTTCAAAACAACACTACTCATAACTTTTTCCCTTGATTCCCCATTTTCATTTGTCCTTTCCTATCCCTTTTTTTCCTCTTAAACTTTGTTTTTGAGCAACTGCTTCCCTCTGAAACTTCAGTGTTCATTGTTCTGGGAAGCACAGTCCTCGTGGGTGTTATTTGTTCACTTTCCATGTCTGTCTCTGGTTGACTGAAAGGTATTCCCAGGATGGGCTTAATTACAGGTCTAAAGGGTGTCTAAGGGCAATAGTCTTGAGGATCCACCAGTCTCTTGTGACTAGTAAGCTACCAACCCCAGTGACTCATTCCTAAAGGTATTTGGTTATAGTTGAGAAAGGTGCTTTAAATTATATAACATGGGGCTGAGCCCTGATTGCGTAGTGGTTGTGCGCGGGACTGCGGCCCACTGGGATGGAGGTTCAATTCCAGCAGTGGGGCTGGGCTTCCTACTCCCACCGCCGGAAAACAGTGATGCCCCCCAAAAAAAATTATATAAAATGGTCAGATGACATGATTACATGGGACAATGCTTACTTACTTCCCTAAAGGATTTCACTTTACAGAGTTCTAGGAGGGTCTTGAAAAAAATAGAAAGAAAACCAGCAATAGAAACAACCTGCCCTTGTGTTGAACTATTATTGATATCATTTTGTCCTCCAAGCAGCCATTGCAAGTCTACAAAACCCTGAAGTAGGTGCACATCAAGAGTCACACCAAAACCACCCAATTGCTTCTAAACAGATTCAGAGTCCTTCCTCCAACTGAGATCCTTTCCTGAAGTTTCCCTGCCCATATAAACCCTTAATAATGTTCTGATGTGTTCCTTTACTTAGCCAATCAAATAAAGCTTCTCTTTTTACTTTCAGTCATTGTACTCATCTGTAAACCATCCTGAGTGAGCACCGAGAGACCAGGGTAACAAAGCTGCTTTCAAAACTTTTCCCACTATAGCTCCACTGTCGACATAGGTAAGTTTCTAACACATACAAATACATATGTAGAATATCATTTTCCGAGTCTTTATTCACTCATGGGTGTAGATCTGTTTGCCTCCCATACCTGTTCAGTTTGCAAATGTACCTGTGCACCCACTTATCAATTACAGCTTATTATCATTATGGTAGAATTGTGTATGTAATAGTATTTACCTTTGTCATCTTTAACTCTCCTGCAGAAGTCAGTGTTTTCTTTTCCCTTAATCATGTTGTGCAGCCTCCACCCACCCTATTACATATTGCCTTTTTATTCATCCAAGTAATACTTTTGTATTCACTAGTTAGTAATCTTTATTAGTAATCTTCCTTCCCTTGTCTTCCCATTCCTACTACTCATCAAAGAATGCTTCTTTCTAAATGTAAACCTTTCCTTGACTTTTTACTACAGTAGTATCATACAATATTTGTCCTTTTGTGGTGGTCATATTTTACCCAACTTAGTGTCTCTCAAGTTCATCTAAACTGTGAGGTATTCAAATTCATCCTTATTCTTTAATATTATGTACTATTCCATTATATGTATGTGCTGTGTACATATAAAACTGCACTTAGGTGGTTGGTAAATTTTTGCTATAGTCAATAATACCATCAATATAAATGTCCATTTATCTATTCCTATCACAGATTTTGTTTCTTTGGATAGATACCTAATAGTGAGATTTCTGTATCATATGGTATTTCTAGTTTCGACCTTTTAAGGAAGGTTTATACTGTTTACCAGAATGTGTGCACCAATTTTACAGTTTCTATTTTTTCCTTCATTACAGATACCCTTTTTCAAAAGCATAAATAGTGACTATATATTTGGAATTCACCAGATGGAATATATGGAAATCGAATTGACTACATATTTAGGCAGTGGTGATGAAAAAGCTCAGTCAAAATAAGATTAGTAGTCAACTGTGGGGCAGACTGTCTATTGCCATTCATAATTTGAGTTTGAACCTTAAAAAGAAATAAAACATCTCAAAATAAGACCTTGAGTTTAGAGAACATCTCAAGAAGAGATTTTTTTTTATTTTTTAGATAGCAGTAGTTCTGAATTGTATGCAATGTAAACTAATTATGGTGATAGAGGTTTACATTCTTTAATATAATTTTGCTTTCTGAATACCTGTTTTACAAATATTTCTTGCATGAGTTCACTAAAGAGTCAGTTAAGGAGAAACTGCTGAAAAATAGTAAAAAGATATCAGCCTGGTTGATTGCAAATGAGTCCATTCTCAACTCATGTAAATTGGACCAAAGGACTGAGAGAATATTGTTGTATTGATAACCACAAGGCTGGCCAAGTTGGGATTGATTTTAGGGCAGTGGATTTTCTTTTTTAGATCTGATACAACAGAGAAGAACTTCAAAGTTTTCTTGCATGTAGTTTTTAATATTTTAAATTATGAATTAAGTTTACATTTAATACAATGTACTCTGCATTCAAAAATTCACATCACTCAACAACCCCCTACCCCTCCACCCTGGTCCCATATTCTTGCCAACATCACCTCATTGATTTCTCTTTCTCCTCTATGGACCTTTATTTTCCCTTTCACCCAAACCAATACCTGTTAGCTTTCCAATCAGTTGCTTCATCATTCTACCCTTGACTACCTCCCTTAGGAATCTCCAAAATCTGGTGCCTTTGCCCTGTTTTTTAACCAAATTCACATTTACTTTTGTGATGATTACCTTCATTCAGCATAATGTTTTCCAAGTCCATCCGTGTTATGAATTGCTTTGTGGTTTCATCATTGTTTTTCAGTGCTGCATGATACTCTGTTATGTGTATGTACCAAAGTATCTTTTTCCATTATTTACTGATGGGAATTGGGCTGTTTCCAACTTGTTATTAATTGAGAAGTGTTGTGAAGAACACAGCAAAGCACGTGTCTGTCCATATTGAGGTCTCGCCCTATCACTTTCCACGATGGCTGTGCATGTTTGTAGACCCACCAGCAGTGTGTATGAGGCTCCCAAGCTCAGCAGCCTCTCCAGCATTTGTTGTTTTCTACTTGTTTTTACTTAGGCTCTTATGGCATCTCATCCTTTTTGACTATTTGCATTTCCCAGACAGCTGAAAATGCTGAGCATTTTTCTTATGTTTGTTGGTTGCTGGTCATTTTTAGTGAACTATCTGTGCCCTTTGCCCATCTTTTTCTTGCTTTATTGCTGAGGTATTGGAGTTTTCCATTAGTTTTAGGTATGAGTCTTTTGTGTCATTTGTGTCACACCACCCAAATTTTCCGCACTCTGTAGATTGTCATTTTGATGAAGTCTTTTGATGCATCTGGTCTTGTTTTGGGTAGATTCTAGTTATCTGTTTTGTTTTCTACTATTTTTTTCTTCTATTACGTTTGATAGTATGTTTATGCCTGGCGATAAGGCCCTGAAGTTTGTCCCTATTTTCGCAGTGATGATCTTTACAGCGCTAGGATTTACATCTCAGTCTCTGATCATCTTAATTTTTCTGTTTTTTGTTTTTTGTCCATGGATTGACACAAGAGCCCTGTTTCATATTTTTGAAGATGGAGATCCAACTTTGCCAGTACTATCTATTGAAGATACTATCACTTTCCCACTTAATGTTTTTTGATCCTTTGCTTAAGGTCAGTTGTCAATAAGTGGATAAATGTATTTCTGGGTTTCCTATTATGTTTCATTAGTCTATGTAACTATAACTGTATTAGCACCAAGATTTTTGACTACTGTGGCTATGTATGTGTCGTGGCTATGTGGTTTTGAGGCCAGGAAGTGAGAGATCTCCTACTTTGTTCTTTTTAAAAAGTTATTTGTTTATCCTGAATTTCTCCCCACTCCATATAAAACTGGTCATTATATTTCCATTTCTTGAAGAAAGGGAATTGTGATCTGAATAGAAATGGTGTTGTATTTATAGATTGTTTTAGTTAATAGTGACATTTTCACAGTGTTAAGTCTTCCTACCCATGAATGTGGAACATTCTTCCATTTATGTAAGACCCTTTGGTTTTCTTATAGTGCAACCTCAAAATACACTCATATATCTAAAGTATATATATATGTATATATATACACATGTGTGTATATATATATATATGGTTCACTTTAGAGGCAACATTATCAGCTTGTTGAGACATATTTTAAGTAATCTCTATAAGACATTTGGTAATTCTAATAATATAATTAACATAGTATGAATTTTTGCTTTAGTTTTGACAAAGAAAATATGAATATGTAGGAAAGCTTTTTAGACTAAAATACATGGGATGCTCACTTATACAAGTTAAAAGCTATTGCAATCACACTCATTAACTAATGCAAAACTATGTCCACAGGAATAACACATGTCACAAAAAGCAAAGAAAGTATGAAAATTACAAGTATATGATAATGTTAAATTGCCAATTGTTGGGCAAGCTCAAAAGCAAGAGATTTGAACTGAAATCCAAAAACTCACTGTTGTCAAGTCAATACCATGACTCATAATGACCATACAGTACAAAATAGAACTGCCCTTGTGAGTTTCCAAGAATTTAGCTATTACAGAACAATAGAAATCCTGGTCTTCCTCCTACAGAGTAACTGGTGGTTTTGAACTGTTGACCTTCTGGACCATAGTCCAACACCTAGTCACTATACCACAAGGGCTTCTTAAATAAAGTTTGCTAATTTCCAAGTCCAAGACCTTGGTAACAGCAAAGAAGTCAAGTACAAATCATAGCAAAGGAACCCCTGGAAGAAATCTCCCTAACTTAATGAATGAGAATCAAGCAATTATGCAGGAAGGAAATGGAACACCAACTAGACTGAACCCCAGGAAGAATTTGTTAAGGCATATAATAGCCAAATTATCCAAATTTTATGAAAATTATAAGAGCAGCTAGGGACACAAAGGTAGTTACCTATAAATGTACTCAGATAAGAATATGCTCAGACCTATCAGCAGATACCATGAAGAAGGGGAGAGATAAGAGTAATATCTCCCAAAAGCTGAAAGAGAACAACATCAACTCAAGAATGCTTTACCCTGCCAAACTATTAAGATAGATGAAAAACAAAATCTTCCCAGACAAGGAAAAACTCAAAGAATACATTAAAATAAACCCAGTTCTACAAAAAACATTCTTGTTGACCCACCGTGATCTGAGGACAAACAAAAGACCACCAGACTGAGCAACTCCACTAAGAAATCAGCACACCACAAACAGATGCCAAGATAATATTAGCTGAATGGTGAGAAGAATAAACTTCTATGCACACATGACACACTGATAAGGAATGAGTCCAGAAAATACTCATCAGAAAAGGTATGAGATGACATCAAAGATTTCATAGATGTAAGTAATAACTAAGAATGTCCTGGGAGGGTGGAGGGATGGTGGCTGGGAGGGTGGAGGGATGGTGGAATATAAAGGGGAAACCAATTTCAGGGATCTACATATAACTTCCTCTCTGGGGCATGGACAATAGGGAAGTGAGTAAAAGGACACATTGGACAGTGTATGATATGAATTTGTAAATTCATATTGTAGTATAATAATAATTTATAAATTATTAAGGGGGGAAAGGAAGGGAAAATGGGGAGCTGGAACGAGGGGTCCAAGTGGAGGGAGGATGTTTTGAGCGTGATGATGGCAACAAGTGTGCAAATGTGACCTGAAAAGAATTGATGTATGCGTGGATCAAGGTGACAGTTGTATTAAAATGATTTATAAAATAATAAATAACTCTGTATATCAGTGATCTGAAGTCACTCATTAAACGACAAAGACTAGCAGACTGGCTTAAAAAATATAGCCCACCAATCTGTTGTCTCTAACAGACATATCTCAAGCCTACAGAAAAAATAGACTGAGAATTAAAAGCTGGCTAAAACATACACCAAGAAAATGACAATTCAGAAAAAAAACAGAGGTTGCAATCCTATTCTCTGCAAAAATTGATCTTAAGGTGCAAGCCACAACAAAAGGTAGGGATGGGCACTCTATAATGCTCAGGGGATCAGTAGACAAGAAACAGTGAGCATAATAAATAAATATATATATATATATATATATATATATGACTAATGAGAGATCCGTGAACTTAGTCAATCAAAAACTGCAAAATGTGAAAAAGAAACCACAGGCTCAACAATCATAGTAGGTGATTTTAATACACCACTCTATGAGGAAAAAATAGATCATTGGGAAAGTTTAACAAGGAGGCTACAGAACTGAAATGTACTATTAGACAACTCATCCTAATAGACACTTTTAGGGTTCTCCACACAAATGCAGGAAACATTCTTTTCAAGTGCACATGACACCTAGTCAAAGATAGACCACATGCTGGGACACAAGACAAGTTGGAGTAAATTCAAACACACAGACATCACTCAGACATCCCTCTCAGACCACTATACCACAAGGGTGGAAATCATCAAAAGAATTACCAAGTAAGCAATGGAAATCAATTAAAGGAAAAATAACTCTCTTCTGCAAAATGACTTGATACTTGCCCACATTAGAGATGAAATTATGAAGTTTTTAGAAACCCATGAGATTGAGAATACAATGGACCAAACTCTGTGGGAAACAGAAACAGCAGTTTTTTTTTTTTGTTTTTGTTTTTTGTTTGTTTGTTTCCTTTGGGGGGGCATCACTGCCCTCTGGTGGTGGAAGTAGGAGGCCCAGCCTTGCTGCTGGATTTGAACCTCCAATCCACTGGGCCGCAGTCCCACACACAACCACTACGCCGCCGGGGCTCAGCCCGAAACAGCAGTTATTAAAGAAAGTTTGATAGCTATAAATGCACACCTGAAAAGAGAGACTTGTGATTGATACTTGTGAACTATCACAAAAGTTCCAGCAATTAGAATAGAGTCAATAAAATAATCCTACTAATAGCAAAAGAAAAGAAATAATGAAGATCAGGGAAAAGATAAATGAGTGGGAAAATAAGAAAACAACACCAAAAAAGATCAAAGCAATAAAAACTGGTTCTTTGAAAGGATCAACAGAGTCAAAACACTGTAGGTAAATCTAAGCAAAGAAAGGAAAGAGCAGACACCTATAGCCAGGATGAGGCATGAAACAAAGAAAATTACAGTGGACTCTAATGAAATTAAATAACTAATTACACAGTATTACAAAGGTTTGTACTCCAATGAATTCAACTTGGAAGATATGGACAAATATTTGGAAAAAACTGATTATCCTAGATAGATGTCAAGAACCTCAGCAGACCCATAGCAACAGAAGAAAAGATAATGTTATCAGATGTCTACCAACTTAAAAAAGCCCTTCACAGGAGAATTCTACCAAGTGTTTAAGGAAGAACTGACATAGATGTGACACAAACTCTTCCAGAGCATAGAAAAGGCTGGCAAATGCCCAAACACTTTCTATGATGCTAGTTTAATACTTATACCTCAAGGAGACAAGTATTCCATAAGAACTGAGAAGTTTGGACCGATTATCTCTAAAGAACATTGATGCAAAATGCTTAACATTTATTGATGGCCAATAGAATACAAAAGTATATAAAACAAATATTTCAGCATGACCAAGTAGGATTCATTCCAGGAATGCAGGGGTGGTTCAGCATCCAAATGCTTATCAACATTATCCACCACATTGATAGGAAAAAGAAAAGAACCACATATCAATAGACACAGAAAAGGCATTTGAGAACATCTAACATCCATTCCTGCTTATGGAAATCAAAAAGATTGGAATTGTGGCAGTTACAAAATCTGGTGTCAACTTGAGACAATTAAGAGTAAGGGGTGGAGTTTAGTCTGTCGATCATGTCACAGATTGATGACCCCATTTTGGAGGCACTATGGATATAAATAACTCGCTGGAGATGGGACACACTCTCCCTGTGAGACATTCCTGTTAACAAGCTACATGGAGCTATGCTGACAGCAGCCAGCACCCTGGAGTGGGAGGAGCATGGTGGAGACTCATGCCAGTGCCAAAATGCTTCCACCACTACTGGATCTATGACTTTCCATGCACTGACCTGTGATCTTCCTTCATTCAGCATCATTGCATGGCTGCATGACTCTAAAGAGGAATTTATGGCCTAGTATCAGCATATGGGATAATGAGATAGTTAAGGTTTATTGTGGGATTAATTGAAAGGAGGAGAGATAAATGGCTTGGTGAGCCTTGCCTTCTGATTCTCAGGTCTCTTGCTTTCTGATGGCCAGACCAGGTGCAGCTGTCTTATCCAGTTCCCTGCTTCAGCTGACAACACTCACTTCCTGTGAGACATCCCTGAGAAGCCAAGTGGATCTATCCTAATGCAGCCCTGGGTGCTGGGGCAGGTGTGTGGAGAGCCCTGCCAGCGCTGAGATGCTCACATGTTCATGAACTTGGCTTTTGTCCGGCATTTGGCATCATTATGTGTGTTTGGTGAGATTAAGGGGGACTTTGCAGATTGATGTCAGACATATGGGCTTATGTTGGACTTATAGGCTTGGACAGCACTGGGTTATGATGCTTTCTTAATGTACTTACCCTTTCTATAAAATTATCTCTTATATACCTATGAGTTTTTGTGAGGTCATTTCCCTAGTTTACCCAGACTAACACAGGTAAAATAGGATTTATGGACTTGATCTAGACTGGGCTGAAATGTTTTCTTAATAAGTAGTCAACAATAACTTAACAATTACTATTTAATATAAAGTTTTCTATTTTACATATATATCTCCCTAGATTTGTTTCTGTAGTCTACTCAGACTAACACAGGAATGGAAGAAAAATGCCTCAATATGATACAAGCTATAGAGGAAAAACCAATAATAAGTGTTATAGTCACTGGTAAAAAGAGGAAAGCAATCCCACTGATAAAAGGGGGGAAAGATAAGGATTTCCCTTGTCCCCATTTGTATACAACATTGCACTGAGAGTCTGTGATAGTAACATAATCTCCTGTGAACTTGTGCAATGGAGTGGAATCTAGTCTGCCAATAAAGTCATAGCTTGATGACCTCATTTGGAGGTGCGATGGAGATAAATAGCTCAATGGAGGCCAGACCCACATCCTCTGTCTTCCCTTTCCTGCTCTTGATAAACTCATAGAGCTGGAGGAGATATGTGGAGACCCATATCAGTGTTGACATGCTTCCACTGCAACTGGATCCAAAAGATCTTCTATCCACTGGCCTGTGATCTTCCTTCATTCAGCATCATTGCATGTACTATGTGAGTGTAAAAAGGAATTTATGGACTAGTATTGAATATATGGTCTAATACCAGACTTATGGACTTGGTCTAGACTGGGCTGGGATTTTTTCTCAATATACAATTACTCTTTTATATAAAACTATTTCTTATAAATATATTTGTTTCTCTAGTCAACTGTGACTAACACAAGATCCTAGCTAACAACATAAGGCAAAGAAAGTATGTTAAAGGTATTCATCTGTGGAAGGAAGAGGTGAAACTATCATTATTTGCTGATGACATTATTCTGTATATTGAAAACCCCCAAATACCCACAATAGGAGTGCTGGAAGCTATAGAGGAATATGATTGACAAACAGAAGCCTATTGGATGGCTAGATACATCAGATAACATCATGGAAGAGGAGATCAAATTGGTAGCACCCTTCACAATAGCCAAAAACAAATTGAAAAACTATTGATATACCTAACCAAAAAACAAATTTTTGTATAAAGAAAAATACAGAAACCAAAAGATACCCCCACAAATAAGACTATTCCATGTTCATGGATTAGAATATCAATACTACCCAAGGAACTATGTACATTTATGTTATCCTGATAAAAATACCAAAATCTTTCTTCAAAGAATCCAATTCTTCAAAGAATTGGAAAATCTGACTATCAACTTCATATGGAGAGGGAAGAAGTTCAGAATTAGCAGAGAACTCCTCAAGACAGACAATGTCAGAGGGTTTTCTTTACACCTGTTATATAGCAACAGTGGTCAAAATGTCATGGCACTACTATAATGTCAGATACTAAAACCAATGGAAAAGAACAAGTCCAGAAATGAAATCATCAGCATACAGAAAACTGATCTCTGAAAATGGTCCCCAAAATATCGAATGAGAAACAGATGACACTCAACAAGTGGTGCTGGAAGAAATGAATATCTACCTGAAGCAAAAGGACATAAAACTTTTACCTTATTCCATCCACATGAATAAAGTCAGTATGGATCACAGACCTCGTGGTAATACTCTAAATTATTAGGGTCATCAGTGTGGGAACTGGGACAAGCCTAGGAATACATAGGCTACTGGAAATAGAGAAGGATACATACATAGAGGAAGCACAAATTGGCAAGTGGGACATAATAAAGATAAAACACTTGTGTACCAAGAGAGCACAAAAATTGGAAAAGCATCTTTAGCCCTGACCATCAGATAAAGGCCTTATGGCAAAAAATCTACAATATTTTGCTAGCCTACAATAAGAAAAAATTAGCCCACTGAAGATATGAGCAAATGGGATAAACAAGCACAGAGACCAAAATGACTAATAAATATAAGGTAAATTGTTCCTGATCATTAGCCATTAGGGAAATGCAACTTAAAACAACTATGATTCACCACCTAACACCCTCTAAAATTGCCCAATTTTTAAAAATCGGAAAGCAACAAATGTTGCAGGGGATGTACTAAAATAGAAACTCTAATCCACTGCTGGTGGTCCTAAAAGTATGTGCAGCCACTATGGAAATTGATTTGGTAGTTACTAAGACAAATGGAAATTAAGCTATCATATGACCCAGCAATCTCTCTACAGGGCATATGTCCAGAAGAAGTAAGAAACAGACCAGGACCAGGCATCTGTATTCCAGTGTTCATCACAGTGCAGTTTACGACAAAGAAGTGGAAACAACCTGTCTCTATCATTTGAATAATGGCTTTTAAAAATCTGGTATATATGCACAAAAGAATACTATGCATCCCTAAAAAGTAGTGATGAATGCATGAAGCATATGTTTTCATGAGAAGAGTGGGAGAAAATTTTGCTGAGCAAAGTAAACCACGCACAAAAGGACAATTACTACATGAGTAGATTGAGGTGAGCTCAAAAAGAACAAAGGGTGTAGACGAAGTTATTTAATTATAATTTCCAGGTTGAGGTCCAGGCACTCTGGCAGGGATCAGACCCAACCCAGGAATGCATAAGGGATCCAACTGAAAAAGAGATGGGGCGGGGGAATGATGGTAGTGGGGGAACAGGACACTAATGCACCCACAGGGAGGGTATACTTCATGTCTCCACAGGAAAGGGAGAGAGGGACCAAAACTCATTCTGATGCATCAAGCCTTGAGGACAACATACCTTCATGGATTACTTCATTACAGCAAAAATTGGTTCTTTGAAAGGATCAACAAAACCAACAAGCCGCTAGAAATTTTAACAAAACAAAAGAAGCAGCAGGCATCAATATCAAGAATTAAGGGTGAAACAGGGGAAGTTACAACAGATCCTAATGAAATAAAAAGATTAATTACACAATACTAAAAAAATACTATACTCCAAAAATTAAATAATTTCAAAGACATGGGCAAATACCATTCTCTCCCCCAAATTAATGAATATAGACAGTAAGAAATTGAACAGACCCATAGCAAAGGAAGAAATAGACAAAGTCATTTAGAAACTCCTAGCTTAAAAAACCCTGGTTCAGAAGTCTTCACAGGAAAAAATCTAATAAGCATTCAGAGAAAAGCCTATACCATCCCTATACAAACTCCTCCAGAACTTTGGAAGTGATAACAACCTCACAAACTCATTCTATGAAGCCAGTATAACCGTAATACCAAAATCAAACAAAGATCCCACAAAGATAGAGAATTACAAACCAATATTGCTCATGAACATAAATGCAAAACTCCTCAACAAAATGTAGCCAATAGGATCCAACGACATATTAAAAAACTAATACATCATGACCAAGTGGGATTCATGCCAGGAATGCAGGGATAGTTCAACATTCAAAAAACAGATAATGTAATCCACCACACCACAAGAAAAAGGATAAGAACCGTATGATTTTATCAATTTATGCAGGAAAACTATTTTATAACATCTGTGGTAGTTAGGTGCTTTGTAGCAACATGGCTCCCATAAGAGCATGTGGGCAGAATTTATCCTGTCAATCATATTTCAGCTTGATTGTATGGAAGGTGACCTAGAGAAATGGTTTTCTGAGGCCAGCTTCCTCTATGTCTCCCTGGAGCCAGGCTACACATGCTATCTCTCTGCTTTCCCCCTCCTGTTGATATGGTGCTATGCAGAGACCTGAGCATCCCAGCGTTGCTTCCACCACCACTGGATCCACAAGAATTTGCATTCACTGATCTATGATTTTCCTGCATTTTTCACTATTGGAAGTTCTATATAAGTCTGAAAAGGGATTTATGGACTAGTATTGGACTTAGGGGTTAATATCAGACTTAAGGACTTGATCTGGACTGGCTGGGATGCTTTCTTGATATACAATTACTCTTTGATATAAAGCACTTTCAAATACGTTTATGAGTGTCTTTGGATTTGTTTCTCTAATCGATCTGGACTAACACAACATCCAACACCCCTTCCTAATAAAAATTCTCAAGAAGATGGGATTAGAAGGGATAGTTATCAATACAATAAAAGCCAACCATCAATATTACAATGAAGAAAAGCTGAAAACATTTTGACTCAATAAGGGAACCCAACAAGGATGCTCCTTATCCCCACTTCTATTCAACATTGTGCTAGAAGCCCTAAACAATACCATAAGCCAAGAAAGATATCAAGGATGTATGATTGGGAAAAAAGAAGAAGTGAAACTTTTCCTGTTTACAGACAATACAATTTTATATATTAAGAATCCTAACGGGCCCAGAATAGGATTGCTGGAAATAATAGAGGAGTTCAGTAGAGTAGCAGTATCCAAGATTAGCAAGCAGAAATCAATTGGATTACTACATTCCAGTTATGGTTAAAAAGAAAATGATATCAAGGAATCAGTACCATTCACAACAGCCATGCAAAAGCTGAAATGCCTAGAAATAAACCTAGCCCCCTCCCCCACAAAACAAAAGACTTCTATGAAGAAAACAACAGCACATTACTACAAGAAACCAAAAGGGAGCTACACAAATAGAAGCATGTTTCATGTTTGTGGATCAGAATATGCAATATTGGGAAAATGTCAATACAACTTAAAAGAAATCTACAAATTTAATGCAATCCCCATGCAAATTCCAGCATCATTCTTCAAAGTAATGGAAAAACTGATTACCAACTTCATATGAAGAGGGGAGAAACCCATGATAGGCAAATAACTCCTCAAGAAGATAAACAAAGTTGGTGATCTTGCACTGACTTCAACCTACTATATAACCACAGTTGTGAAAACAGCCTGATAGTGGTATAATGATTGATACTCAAACCATTGGAGTGGCACAGAAACCCCAGAAACATCCGCATACAGATAATTGAATTTAGACAAAGGTCCAAAAAACATTAAATGGGAATCAGTTTCCCTCTTCAATAAATGGTGTTGGAAAATCTGGAGGTTCAGTTGCAGAATAAAACAAGATCCATATTTCACTTCCTACACAAAACAACCTCAAGGTGGATCGAAAACCTAAATGTAAAACCCAAAGCTATCAAGATCGTCAGTGAGAAAACTAAGACAAAGGTCGAAGTCCTAAGTGCAAGGAATACATGGGCATGCTGTGGAAGATAAAATAGATGAATGAGTCCTATTGAAAATAAAGTAATTGTGTACAATGAAGGACTTCAATTAAAAGAGTAAGAAAGAGAGCCCACAGACTGAGAAAAGATATTTGGTAATGACATAACAAAGTCTCATTACTCAAACCTACAGAATTTTACAAGCTTACAACAAGAAAAAAACCAACAGCCCTCTGAGGAAGAAGGCAACAGACCTGAACAGCCAACTCAAAAAGGATGACACTCAAATCACTTGTAAACACATGAGGACATGTTCCCAGTCATTAGTCATATGGGAAATGCAAATAAAGACTATTATTAACTATTGCCTAAAGCCCATTACTGTAGCCCAATTTAAAAGAGAGAGAGAAAACAACAAACATTGGAGAGGTTGTGATGAGATAGAAATTCTTATTCACTGTTGGTTGACTTGTAAATACATACAGTCACTGTGGAGGGCAAAATAGTGGTACCTAAAACACATGGCAGTTGAACTACCATATGATCCAGCAATACCATTACTAGGCATAAATACCTGAAAGATCACGAACAGATGTTTGCTCAAACACATTCATTGCAGCATAGTTCACAATAGCAAGAAGCTGAAAACAGTCTGAATTCCCATCAATAGAAAATTGGATTAAAAAAGAACTCTGGTACATACAAACAATGGAATATTACACAGCCCTAAAAAGCAGCGATGACATCAGAAAACACCTCAACACATGGAGGGATATGGAAGGCATTGTTCTGAGCGAAGTTAGTCAAGCACTAAAGCACTGTCTGGGCACAGTGCAGTAGAAACAAGAAGCAGGAGGAGCACACGCTCCAGATTTCTTTCAGGAGACCAGAAAGACCAGTAAAGAGGCAGACCAGGGCCCAAGAACCACACAACACCTGCTCCAGTTAAGTATAATTGAGGGCATTTGGTCGGAGGATGCCTCACAACAGCCGGGATCAAATGGATGGGTTAAGGGGCTGCTGAGAGATGAGTGCTTGCCATGTGGATCTGGGAAGAGGGAGATGACCCTGACAGAGGAATGAGGCTTACTGGTGGGAGGGGCAGTGCAGGATAGGAAAGAGGGAAAGGTCACCTTCAAGGGAGCACAGGTGGATGTGTTGGGGCCAGGGGAGGGAAGGTTGACCTTCAGGTGGGGAAGGAGCGACTGGGGATGCTTTGAGGGTAGTCAGTGGGAAGTGTCTTCAATGGCATGCAGCAGGTGGACAACATTGAACGTGGATGTCTGGGGGTATCCTGGGTACCACAGAATGCTGAGACACTGAACCCTGGATCTTTGGCATGCATGCCATGCTCCATTGGCTGCATCAGTGATACCCCACACCCCAAAATGGGAACACCACTGGGTGAACTGGATTCCACCTCAGATACGCTTGTAATCTAAAGACTTAAGCCAGAAAATGCATTGTGTCTGAGAAAACAGAAGACAGAAAGATGTACCAAGAGAGGTTTACTGTTGGTTGGCAGACAAAAGTGGTCTTGCTAAATCAATTCCCTGTATTAAAATACTTATTATTCTGACAATCTTGATGGATATTCTGCTACATTTTGTTTATGGTTGTTTATATTAGGTTGTATCTTGGAAGTGTGTCACAATTGGGATCACCCTCTTGAAGTTGTGTTACTTGTTTCTCTGGTTTCAGTAAATGAAACCCAGGGACATTGAGCCTATAGGGTAAGAAAATTTAACAAGGGTTTGCGGGGGGTGGGAGGTAATATAGGTTTGGAGGAGATACGGCTGATACTATGTCAAGAAGTCCAGGAAGATTTGGAAAATAATTATGGAAGTAATTGTACAATTCTATTCAACATGATTGAACTATGGAATAATATGGTGTATGTATTAGCTCTCTAGTTACAGCAAATTTTTTTAAAAAGCATAGCTCCAGGAATAGGCTTTGGGCTCACACTAAATCCCAGCTCCAACTTAAGAACAATTAATTGTTCTGCTCAATCTCACCCTTAGGAAGGGAACACAAAAGATTCTAGTGCTATAGTAAAGTGTGGTCCAGAATGGTGCCCAGCTATCAAATAAAATAATGTCTGGAGTCTTTTTAAAAAATTATTTTATTGGGGGCCCATACAGCTTTCATCACAAGCCATACATCCATCCATTGCATCAAGCACATTTGTACATATATTGTACATATATTGCATCATCATTTCAAAACATTTTTGTTCTACTTGGTATCAGCTCCTCATTTTTTCCCTCCCTCCCTCACCCTCTCTGCCTCATGAACCCTTGATAATTTATTAATCGTTACTATTTCCTCATGTTTTACAATGTCTTAAAGGCTTGTCTCCAAACAAGTAAGCATCTACATGAGATGTCAGTGAACATCCACATGGAAGAAGACAACCTCATCCTTCACTGAAGGATCAGAAGCCATATAATCCAAAGGCAAAGGTGGGATCAGTATCAGAGCCTAAATGGTGAGAATCCAGTTTGCAGAAAGCAATGGAAGACAGTGAGAATCCGAGATTCATTTGTGGGAACTACACAGGAAAAAAGCCTCCAGAGAACTCTTCCTTCCTAATAATGAAGGAAGGGAGAAATGTAGTTACTAAACAGAGTGCTTGGGAGAGAGTATCAAAGGCATAAATCTGACCTGAACAGTTAAAACTTTGTCGGTAGATCCTCCCATGATGTGGGCTGGACGTGATCTGTTTTCCAAATTTTTCTGTATCTTTGGTTTGCATTATTTTCTCTCGTTTTGATTTGTTCATATTTGAGTGTATCTCAGAGGTGTTATGTCAATGGATGTCACCCTCTTGAAGCTGTGTCATATGTTTTTCAGTTTTTCAGTATATGAAACACAGGATAGCTACTTAGAGGGACAGCAAGTTGAATAAGGGGAATGGGGGGAGGGTACAGTGGTGGAAGTGGGGCAAAAGGGAAACATGTCAAGGAGTTCATGAAGAAAAAGAATGTTTGGCACTTCATCAGATTCGACCAGTAAACACTCCTAATGGTGAACAAACAGACCTTGAACTATTTACTGGTTTTTTTTATGTCAGTGGTTTGTTGTTGTTGTTTTCTTTTGTTGCTTTGCTTTGCTACGTCTTGTTTTTGTGCATAGTATTATCTCTGCCAGTCAATCTAGAGACAATAGGCAGGATAAACCATCTGTGGGAGAAAACAACAGGACCAACGGTTCTGGGGGGACATAGAAGCAGGAAAAGAGGGGGAAAGGAAGTAGTGTTAACAAACCCACAGACAAGAGAACAAGTGACCGATAATGTGTGGTAAAGAGGGTATAAGTGACCTTGTAGAGCTTGAGCAAGGGCAATGTAACCAAGAGGAATTACTGAAACCCAAATGAAGAATGCGCATGATAGTGGGACAAGAGGAAAGTAAAAGGAAATAGAGGAAAGAACTGGGAGGCAAAGTGCATTTATAGATTTCTAAATACAGGCATGTACATATGTAAATATATTTATATATAATGGTGGGAAAATAGATCTATGTGTATATACTAATAGGTATAGCGTTAAGGTAGCAGATGGACATTGAGTCTCCACTCAAGTACTCTCTCAATACAAGAGCATTTTGCTCTGTTAAACTGGCATTGCATGACTGATGCTCACCTTCCCAACACAATCAATCGCTGAAGACAAAGCAGGAGCATAAGCAAATGTGGTGATGGTGCCCAGTTATCAAAAGATAAAGCTTAAAACCTTGAAGGTAAACAACAGCCATCTAGCTCAGAACCAAAAAAAAAAAAGGCCTACAATGGAAGAAGCACACCAACCTATGTGATCACGAGGTGTTGAAGGAATAAAGTATCAGGCATCAAAGAATAAAAAAATCATATCACTATGAATGAGGGGGAGTGCAGAATGGGGACCCAAAGCACATCTGTAGGCAACTGGATATCCCCTTACAGAAGTATGGCAGGAGGAGACGAGCCAGTCAGGGTGTAGTGTAACAACGATGAAACATACAACTTCCCTCTGGTTCTTTAATGCTTCCTCCCTCCCCCACACCCCCACTATCAGTATCCCACTTCTACCTTACAAATCAGCTAGACCAGAGGATGTATACTAATACAGATAAGGACTGGGAACACAGGGATTCCAGGAAATATGGACCATTCAGGATCAGTGGTGAGAGTGGAGATACAGGGAGGATGGAGAGAAGGTGGAGTAAAAAGGAAGAACCGATCACAAGGACCTACATATAACCCCCTCCCTGGGGGGTGGACAACAAAAACATGAGTGAATGGATACATTGGGCAGTGTAATACATAATAATATAGTAATAATTTATAAGTTATCAAGGGTTCATCAAGGAGGGGGGCTAGGAGGGAGGGGGGAAATGAGGAGCAGATACCAAGTGCTCAAGTAGAAAGCAAATGTTTTGAAAATGATGATGGCAACAAATGTGCAAATGTGCTTGACACAGTAGATGTGTGTGTGCATTGTGATAAGAGTTGGATGAGTCCCCAATAAAATGATTTTAAGGGAAAAAAACATGTATTAACACAGAAAATGTTTTCTTGTGTGGGCATCACTACCTTCTGGTAGGAGTGGGAAGCCCAGCCTTGCTCCTGGAGAGCTGCTGCTGGACTTAAACAGCCAGCCCAGTAGGCTGCAGTCCCGCACTCAACCACTACGCCACCGGGGCTCAACCCAAAAATGTTTTGTTTTGTTTTGTTTTTAAGATTAAATTTGTAATAAGTCAACAGGGAGAGGTAGTAACATTCCAGCTTAACTATCATTGCTAAAATACATTTTACAATGTTCTTTGTCTGCTATTAAGCTTATTTCCATTCTTAAATATGGTCAGTGAAGATTCATTGGTGACTCGGCTTACACAGGGACCCTGCATATGGATTTTGGCTATCCACTAGCATCGGAAATGTTTCACAAATTTGGTGTTTAGAATTCAGCTTCTAGTGCCATTCCTTCCTTTTGTTTTATATTTTAATCTTTACAGTCTTTGGATTACACTGCCTGGTGTGCTTCTAACATGCGGGCATTGCTGATTCCTCACATAGATGGCCATTTGGCTTTGTAATGTATTTAATATCCCAGATGCAATTTTTTCTAATAACCAAGTACTATCTGATTTCTTGACCACAGTTTGCTATAACACCCATATCGTCAGTGATCTCCTTATGAAGGTGAGCAGGGATATGTCACAAGAAGCATTTGTTCTTGTGTTATGACTACAATCAAGTGGAAATAAAAATTTATTCATGTATCTATGATTCATATATGTCTCTGGCTTACTCTAGAGGCATTATTATCATTTTATTGAAGTGCATCATAAATCATTGGGCATAAGATAATCCTATTAATGGTATCATTATTTTAGTTAATGGTATAGAATTTAAAACACTGTGGTGAAAAGGAACTTAAGTGTGTTACTTTAGTAGGTCCCAGCCATCTATTTTGTCTTCTGTGGGTGTTTCTTTCATTATATGTTATATTTGATAGTATATGCATTCCCTACAATAGAGCCCAAAAGTTTTATTCTCATTGATGACTTCTATAGCTCTGAAATTTATATTTAGGACACATCTTGAATCCATTTTTGTACATGGAGTGAAGAATGGATCCTGTTTCATTCTTTAGATTATGAGATCCAGTTTTCCTGCCAATATTTGTTTAAAAAGACTGTCTCTTTTCCATTTAATATTTTCAGGCTCTTTTTCAAAGATCAGTTGCCAATAGGTGGATACATTTATTTATGGGTTTCCTATTCTGTCCCATTAGTCTATGTCACTGTTGTTGTACTAGTGCCATGCTGACACTGACACTGGGGTAGTTTAAAAGGTTCAAGAATGTGTAGTGTGAGGTTTCCGACTTCACTTTTCTTTAGAGTACTGAAAAGCAAGGATGTTACTTTGAGGACTGAGGTGTCTCATATCGTTTATAATTTTTCTTCAGATTCTTTTGTTGATTGTTTCCCTCAATTCTGTTCACATGTCTTAGAGCTCATTAATTCAGTTTCCCTTTTCTCTGATTCTATTAGTCAAATCTTTTGTCATGTTACCTAATTCTGTTACCTAATTGTTTCTTCTCTGAACATCAACTTAGTGTAGGTTTTCTGCCTTCATTCCTCCACCTGTTAAAAGAATCTAAATATCAAAAAACAAAAAAAAGGAATCTAAACATCATTCTCCTGAAATCTATTTCTAGTTCATACAGGACCTTTTTCAGAGTAATACTTTGGGTTGAGATATTGTTCAGTTGTTTGTGGGAGTTTTTGTTCATTTATATCTGTTTTGAAACTAGTGTTTCTGAGTCTTTGGTTTAGCCATTAACCTTGGGCTGTTAATCTTGGGTGGGTCACAGGTTTGTGTGGGGGCATTTGGGGGCATTTGGATCTTGTCACTTTTCTGGAGTAGGTGGTGCCTTCCTTGATAAGGGTCAAGGACAGCCAGAACCTTCCTTGGGCTGGGATGATGCCATGCCATGTCTTGCCATGTCTTGGGGCTGGCCAGAGTCTTCCTTGATGAGACATGGCAACACCCAGGTAGTTCCTTCTGGGGTCTCAGGGATAAGCAGGGTCTTCCCTACTAGGTTGCAGTGATGTCTAGGACCTTCCTTGCCCTGTCTTGGAGCTGGCCATGGTCTTTCTTGCTAGGGGTTAGGGATGGTTGTGGCAGGATTGGCTAGGACAATTTTTTTCATAGTCACAATGGTACCTAAGAGATATCTTCATAGCTCCTGGGGACAACTTGAGTCTTCTTTGACTGGGAACAGCCAGAGCCTTATGTGCCAGGTTAGACAGATGGAAGAGACCTTCACTGCTGAGTGTCAGAGACTGCTGGAGACTACCTGGCAAGGAGGTAGGGATGCCCAGGACCTTCCTTCCTGGTTGTTGGAATGATTGCTTTTGAAACGCCTGTTTTGATAATAAATGCTAAGCCATTCCTCTTAAATTTTTTATGTTGAGCATGGTCAACCAAATTGATTCAAAATAGCTAATACCAATCCATTTCACCTCACTGATGCCTAGAATGGAGCACTGGTGGTACAATGGTTGTGCGGTGAGCTTCAGTCTGAGAAAGGCCTGCAGTCTGCAGCCATTAGCCTCTCGACAGGAAAGATGGGGCTTTCTACTCTCAGAAAGAACTGCAGTCTCCGAAACCCACAGGGGCAGCTCTACCCTCTTCTGTAGGGTAGCTATGAAGTCTTGAAGAGTTTGCTCCATCCATGTCATATGCATGACTCTCATTTGAGAAGACCACTCTTAGTCATATTTTGAGTGCCTTCCTATCTGAGCAGTTCATCCTCTTGCACTATATATGATAATGTTCTGCTATCATTCAAAGGGTTTTTAGTAGCTGAAAATGTTCTATTGCTATTCATAAGGTTTTCCATATCTAATTCCTCCAAAGTGAGCACCTGTTTCTTCTACATAGTCTGTTCTTAGTCTAGAAGCTCTGCTAAAACTGTCATGTGATCCTACTGGTATTTGAAATACCAGTAAAATAGCTCCTGTTATCACCGCCAGAGACAATCCACCACAGTAGGACAAACTTATAGACAATTGATGGATCATTTGAATATGATCCCATTTTTATCAAATATTGAAAATAAGTGGTAAAAACAGAAACAAAAGTGGCTACCATAGACTGGGGAGAGGAGGAAATACAAGTAATTTCTGAATAGGTATTGAGCTTCTGTTTGCTGATTAGAAACATTTGGAAAAGTGATGGTGAATATAATATCACTGAATTACACAATTAAAGTGAGAAAAATTCATTATTTCTATTTTTGCCATATTAAAAAAATATATTTCACTCATGGTTTTGTGGATAAGGAATATTTGGAAGACTGGGCTGGGTCATTCTTATTTCAGTCTGCTGTGAGGTTGTAGTCAGATGTTGGCTGAGATGTCAGTCGTATGAAGGCATAACTCAGTTGTATACCTAAGATGCCTCACCCACATGGTTGGAAGATGAAGACGGTAGCTGACATGGAGTTCACCTAAGGTTGTCTGGAACACCACATTTCTGTAGTATGGCAGTCTTGATGTAACTGGACTTCTTATATGTGGCTTATAATAAAGGCACAATTCTCAATCTGTAGGTTGCAACCCCTTTGGTGGTCAAACAACCCTTTTCACAGTGGTTGCCTAATTCATAACAGTAGCAACATTACAGTTATGAAGCAGCAATGAAAATAACTTTATGGTTGGGCATCACCACAACAATTAAAATTTTAAAAAGTTTGCAGCATTTGAAAGATTGTGAACCATTGTTGAGTGTCCCAAGAGAACCAGCTAGATGTCTTTTTCCGACCTAATTTTGAATGTCCGGAGTACCATTCTATTGGTTTTAATATAATCAATCAGGAGATCCTGGGTGGCACAAGCACTTCATTATTCAGCTTCTAACTGAAAGTTTAGAGGTTCTGCTAGTGATTTGCTGGTTTGTAATGACTTATGGCTAACCTAGCCTCAAAATATTGTAGGTATACGGTGATGAACCACAAAAACTGGGGAAATGGGATACAGCAGAGTGCAAGATATGAATATAATAATGATTTATAGTTTATCAAGGGTTCATGAGAGTGGAAGAGGAGGAGAGAGGGACTATAAAGAGAGCTGATACCAAGGACTCAAGTAGAAAGAAACTGTTTTGGGGAAGGAAGATGGCAACATATTTACAGTTGTGTTTGATACAATGGATGTATGGATTGTTATAAGAACTATAAGATTCCCCAATAAGATTATTTATTAAAAACTGAAAAAAGCAAGTTTGGAAATTAAAATCCATCCAGAATTGCCCCAGATGAAAGCATTGACAATCTACTTCCAGAAAATAAGCAAAATCAGAAAATTGAAAAAGTCATAGTATACAGTTCTACTCTGACGCACATGGTGGCCATGAATTGGGATACACTCAACAGTAACTGGTTTCATTTTTTTGGTATTTCCAGTCAAAATTCAAGAAGAGGGAAACTAGAACAGACTTTTTGATAGGAGAGAAACAAGACAGTTATGCTATGTCTTTGTGGCCTCCTTTGGAAAATATCCCAGATGGTCATCTGATCTTTTGTCACAGTGGCGACTTCTTAGGCTCCAAATTCTCCAAATGATTGAAGTAGATAATGCTACATTGCAAGTAAAACATGGGAATAGGGATTGCTGCCACAATAGGAATCTCTGATGTGCAAGATCTAAAACTATTGGGAAACCAGGTAATCCTCTAATATTTTCCCACCACCCTGGAACCATATATCATCATTTCTCACCCTGACTTTGGAAACAACCAGGCATAGGCCTTTCCATGAGTAGAGATTTTCAGAACAGATATCAGGGGGGAAGGCTAGTTTGGAACCTGAAAACATAAAGTAGTGGTTTATTGGGATGCAGAATAGAGGGGATAGCAAAGAAGAGCTTGGTCCAGTAAAATATCCTTAGGTTTTGTTTTTGTTTTTATTTTTTTGGGGGGGGGAGGGGAGTAGCAAGGGGAGTCTAAGGAGCACAGTATAGTGTCTGTCATCAACTTTTATCATGTAGTTACCATATTTTTTGGACCACAAGATGCACTTTTTCCCCAAAAAAAGTGGGGGGAAGTGAGGGTGGGTCTCATGGTCCAAAGGGGTGGTACATCAAGACATTTTAGTATACTGGTACTATTTGGTTCAGAATATTTTTTCTTGTTTTCCTGCTTTGAAAAAACCTGGTGTGTCTTATGGTCAGGTATGTCTTATAGTCCGAAAAATATGGTAAATAAAATTGCTGGGCTTTGAGCAGCTTTCCTTGAACATGCCTGAAAAGTATAGGAGTGTCACAACTTGCTTTATTCCCCCAAATGATGAAATATAGAAAGGAAGGTGAAGCAGCCTCTCCACACTAACTCTGGCCTCCACCACATGTCCAGAGACTTCATCCTCATGTAAACATCTTAGGGATCCTGGGGGAAAGATGCAGAAGTGACCCAGATCAGGTAGGAGTAGTGGGTCCCTGTTTTGCCCAGTGGCTAAAAGTGTGACTGACTTTAACCATCAGCCGGCAAACCAGGTGAGCCACCTTCGCTGATTCTGATTCCCTCATGCCCACAAAATATTTGGTATGTCATCATTTTAAGTGGCATTCTGACTTTAACAAGATGTATGTATATTCAACGAAATTTTCCTTCTTTTCCAGATGGTTGATAATTATTAGCTACTGTGAAGTCCCTGACCATAGAAATCGATGTACACTAGAATGAAATCGTTCCCACTCCTGCATTATCTTAAGGATCATCACAATGTTCAAGTCCAACATATCACCCATCATGCCACTCAATCTCATCAAGGGTATCCCTTTCACTTCCTGGCCTTGTGCTTCATGAAGCATGATGTTCTTCTTTGGAAAATGATCTCGTTGATGTGTCCAAAGCAAGAAAGTTGATCCTGTTAGGAGCTCTACGATTTTCTTTGACTATTTTTGGAAATAGATAACCAGACTTTTTTTCTTCTCTGCCTGAAGTGCTACTAAAACCTGTCCACTATGAAATATATGTTCTAAAGCTTCCAGAAGGACAGCAATACCGAAGCAACTACAATACACCAAAGAGACATAGTGTTCAATAATAGCCTCTCAAAATGAATCAATTATTTATTTTAAAACTTAAATGATTTGGGTTTATACAGTCATTGCTTATATCATTTGACTTTCTTCCAAATTTTAATAATAAACTAAGGATAAAATTTTGGTAAACATTTAGAATCTTTTAAATGCTTAGCTTCTCTGGTGGAATCTTTTTCTCTACATAAATTTGCTCTTATTCTTAATTCATAAAATCTTTTCAAGATAGTGATATTTAATTCATAAGAAATTTCCATAGATGTGATTGTTTTACATATTCAAATGCTTAAAATAGAAATGCTGATGATGTTCTAACACTATCTAGACATAAAAGTTTGGCTTGTTTTCAAACAAATTTGATCTATTTACAGGATGACACTGGTTAGTTACTGGGGCGGTCATGTGCTTATGTTAATGTGTCAGTCCAGGTAGACTAGAGGAACAAATTCCATAGACATGCATATGGATATAGGGAAAAAGTTTATATACAAGAGGAACAGGACATTGAAAAATCATGCCAACCGAGTCCGGTACAAAATCATAAATCCGATATTAACACATATGCCCGAAATCAGTCTATAAAGTCTCCTTCCAACTCACAAAGTCACAGGTCAATGAGTTCAGAATCCCGGCACTGGCAGGGGTCTCCCCATGGCTCCTTGCTTCCAGGGTTCAGGGCTCAGCAACAGCAGAAGCAATTCATCGCTGGCAGAGTTCTCCGTGTGGCTGCCCCAGATTCAGAGGTCTGGCTCCATCAGGGCAAAGCCATGTGGTCTCTTAACTGGCTCCTCCAGCTTCTCTGACACTGCCATCTTGTCCATGATTCGTCATCTCTGAGGCTAACTCCCAAACACTGGGGAATATAGCTTCTCATCTTCACAAGGGAAATATCACGAGATTTCCCAGAAGTCTCAGGAGAAAGCCATGCCCACACAGAGGCCTCATTGGCTATTCAATGGCTATCTCCAGATTAACAGGCTAGACTCCACCCCTTCATTTCAATCATAAAATTAACATAAGCACATGACTGCCACCGTTGATTTCATGATTGAGATGTAGGGTGGAGTCTAATCTGTTAATCTGGAGATAGCCATTGAGTAGCCAATGAGGTCTCCGTGTATGCACGGCTTTCTCCTGAGACTTCTGAGAAAACTCAGGATATTTCCCTCATGGAGATGAGAAGCTATCTCTCCAGTTGGTGGGAGTTAGTCTTGGAGACAACAAACTACAGACAAGACAAGATGGCAGGATCCCAGAAGCTGGAGGAGCCAGAGGAGAAGCCACATAGCCTTACCGTGATGAAACCAGACTTCTGAAACTGGAAAATCCACGTGGAAACCCCTGCCAGCGCTGAGTTGCCTCTACCAGCACTGGATGCTGTTGATGGACTCTGAGTCCTGGAAGTGAGGAGCCATGGGGAGATCCCTGCCAGTGCCAGGACTCTGCACTCACTGGCCTGTGACTTCGTGAGTTGGAAGGAGATTTTATAGACTGGTATCAGGCATATGGGCTAATATCGAACTTCTGACTTTGAACTGGACTGAATTGGGATGCTTTCTTAATGCCCTATTCCTCTTGTATATAAACCGTACCTTATATCCATATGCATGTCTATGAATTTTGTTTCTCTAATTTACCCAGACTAACACAGTTACATATTGGGTAAGCAAAATATCTTCTTAAATTGCCCAAAGAGTCTTTTGTCTTGTGTTACAGTGTCTTGCTCAAAATCAATTTAAAAAAATCTTTATCATTGAATACAAAAATATCCTCTTCCTTCTCAATGTTGGAATAATGTGACAGTATGCATCTTTTTTTTTTCCTTTGCAGACTTCTTGATCCAGGTTTTCCTGAGGTAATCCTATTCTCTACCCCAGGTAAATTGAAATGTGTATTTAGTATGGGATTCCCCCTACTCACCCTTTCACCTTCCCTAGGCAAGAAATAATAAACATGAAATGAGTCCCTCCATTTCTATTTGATGAAAATATGCATCAAAACTACTGAAATTTCACTCAAACTCATCCATTTGTTCATTTTTCTATTTCTATAACTCTTTTTTACTTCTATTCTTTTGCTGTGATTTTTGTTCTTCTGTTTGCCAGTAGTTCATACTTTTGTGGACAATATGTCCCTTAACAAATAAAATAAAATGTGTAATATAAGTGCTCATGAACCTTTCACAAGAGGCTCCTCTATCCCTACTGAAATTAAAACAAGTGAAAATGATTTTCATATACGTCCTAATGGTGAATCCCATTAAGTCGCTTCAGATGCTTTTCTGTCAAGTAAAATGTTGTTTAGTTTTCCAAACTTAATCAAACCTGTGGCCATCCAATTAATTTCAAATCAGAGTTACCATATATAATGGTTGTCAACCTTCCTAATGCTGTAACCCTTTAAACAGTTCCTCATGTATGGTGACCCCCGAAACATAAAATTATTTTTGTTGCTACATCATAAATGTAATTTATGGATTGGGTAGCCCAAAAGTGGTCATGAGCCACAGGTTGAGAAGCGCTGCCTTTGAGAATAGGGTGAACACCACATGTTTTCTAAGTCTTTGCAAAAACAAACTGCCTCATCTTTACCCTATGGAGCAGCTCTTGGGTTCAAACTACAACTCTTTCACGCTAGCAAGAAAACACTTTAACCATTGACATACACAAAAACTCATTCTGAAATAATCTTTCTACATCTGTTGAGTTTTGAAATAGAAATACACAAAACCACCAAACATGCATTTAATTTGAAATGTCCTGGCATCCTCTTCTGCAAGACTTTTTTTGACTCAAATATCATTTCCTTTTTGAAAGCAAGAAACTATGCATAAATTGAATTTTCAAAAATATATATAGTAATATTCAAGTAGAGCGGCATGCATGAGACAACATAATAAGCATTTTTAAATGACCAAATAATCCTAGCCATTGACAGGTTATACACTCCCCTTTACACAGCGTCAATTAATAAGGTTTCTTTTACTTTAAATCAGAAATTCTCAAGGGGAGTGATGAAGAATTTTGCCCTTGTAGACATGTGGTAATGTCTGGAGATATTTTGAGTTGTCACAACAGGGGAATTGTTATTGGCATCTAATGAATAGAAGCCAAAGATGCAGCTAAACATACTACAGTTCTCAGGACAGCCCCCTGGAGCAAAAAATTATTCAGTCTAAAATATCTATCACGGTAAGATTATGAACATGCTGCAAATCAGTTCAGAAACATTTTATAGGACTTTCCCAAAAGACCAAGGAGTCTTAATAATACAGCAGGTTAAGCATTGGGATGCTAACTTCAGGGTCCGTGAGTCAAACACCCGATCTGCTCTGTAGGAGAAAGAGGAGGCTATCTGTCCAGTATATATTTACAATCTTGGAAAACATAAGAAGCAGTCCCATTCTATCATATAGAGTTTCTGTACCAGGATGGAGTCACTAGAGATGCAAACCAAATGAAGGTCATAAATGTCTATAAAATCAATAGCAAACTCACTGCCATCAACTTAATGGCGACACATAGTGACCCTACAGGACAGAGTAGAACTGCTTCTGTGGGATCTGAGACAATAACTCTTATTGGAATTATCAGTTTGGAGTCACTGTACCCAGCCAGGCTGACGATATTCTCTTCCAGCCCACAGTTGTTCGGCATGAGGTGGGGGAGCTGCTGGGCAACCAGGTCCAGCAGCTCAGCAGAAGTCAGCATCTCCTGCCCACCCTTCACTGAGTACTGGTGGAAGTTCCTGATGAGGGTCTCAATCACTGAACTCCTGGGCATCCCCACCGTTTGCAGATTCACACTGGTTCATGGTGCCCAGGAGCACTCGCCTCCATGAAGAGTGGTGAGAGCCTGCAGCTGGTCTCAGAGGAGCTGGAGGCACCTGCTCTACCCCAGCCTCTCATTCCTGCCCCCTCTTCTAAACACACACACACACACACACACACAGCCTCCAGGACACAGTCCTTCCACCGGTCCCCTGGCAGTTCAAGTTAGATTCTGGAGGTGAAGCAGTTAGCAGCCCAACATATAACCACTATACCACCAAGACTCCATTTTATACATATGTCTATATAAGCCTCATATATACACATATAAAATATATTAAAATGTATATTTATAGATATATATACTCATGCATTTCCTTCATATATGTCCATATGTGAACATATACATATAGGAAGGAAATATGTAAATTAAAATATATGTATAAAGAGAGACTTACATGAAGGAAATGGCTCACACAATTGTATAAGTGGACAAGTTCCAAGACCCTGGATGAGAAGTCAAGCTGGAACTTTCTAACTCTGGTAGCTATAGGGGCAAATGTTGTAAAAGAGTAACACTGCAAGGGCCATGTGAGAATTGGTGAAAGGCAGTGCCAACAGGAAGGTGATGCCAACAGGATGGCGGTGGTAATTATCAATTACTGCTGATAATTCTGGTCCATTCAAGTTGAAACAAAAATTTTGATTATCGTCACTATGAGCAAAAATATACTCAATGATGGTGACTGTGGTTTTGATTCCTTCAGAAAAGGACAGGGATAAATGTCTAAGTAAACCTCTCCATAATTTTCTAGAAGAGCTATGGGAGAACATGAGATTAACTCATAGGTTCCCTGCCTCCTTGGAATTCTGTTGTGGGCAATAAGTTTTTGAATTTTTAATAATTCTCATTTTATTCAGACCCACCAAGTCATCATTTGATTTGCACCTGGTCTACTTGCTGCAGTTTCCTCATTGGTCACCTTCTTAAAGTCCAATCCCAGGCAGGAGTGACTGCTTGTCTAAGTTATTTACTTCCTCATGCACAAAGGATTCCAAGCCCTTTCATGTGCAGCTAGAAAGAGAGGAGCTTAATTGTTTCCTATAGAAATGGCCATCTAATTTTCCTTTTCTTTATTGTTCTTCCTGTCTGAGCTAAACAGTCCCTCTTTGTCACACTGTGTCTTCCATAGACTTTGGGGCCACCTGGCCCTCTAACTCAGCTTGTTTCCATATGATATCCTTACAACACAGTCTGGTTTCACTTTACTACAAAATAACTCTGATGCAAGGCAGATTGGCCCAAGTGTTGTAATGGAGTAACACTTTAAGGGCAATATGAGAATCGGTGAAATGCGATGCCAAATGGAGTATCCTTAGCCTAGCGGGGAGTAAAAATAAATAAACAACTGACTTACAGAATTGCATTAGTTATTTCATGCGATTACCATTTGTTTTAGTTAATTATCTTCATTAGAACACAAAATGGTCCCCTAACAGTCTAAAGGACTTGAAATATGTCCAAAGTGTTAGCAGTATTCAGTCACTGGCAAATCTAAACCTCAGACCTTGTGTTGACCAAGAGCCAGAATGTACCTGTATAGAAAGACTTAGATCTGTAAACTCTGCAATAACCAAGGAGGTAGCCTCAGAGTTCAAGATGTGGGTTTTGTCAACATCATAAATCCATATTGCTTATGTATACTTAGCAAATTTATTGCACATAAATCAGTGATTTTTCCCAGATAGGCCTTCCTGTTATATACTTTTTTGCTTTCTTTGTGTTCCTATATGTACCTTTTCAGTTCTATCAAAGTGATGCTCCCACACTCCGTAGAAAAATAGCCTTCAGAAATCATATTTAACACCAGTTCTGAAGATATGATCTAGTAAGGAACCATATAGGCAAGTGGTGGGTAATATAACTAAATATTGATCTGCTTTTCTTCCCTTTTAGTTGTATCCTAAGGAACTCTGTCTTCTCAGTGAACCACTCACTTGGAAATCACAAGGAATGGTCTAAGAATGCCCTGGAATGGTATAAGAGCTCAGAACTAATTTCCCATGTACAGAGACAATGTGTATGCAAAAATATATGTATCAAAGCCTGATAAAGGAGTGGGAGATATGAGAATAAATTCAACAGAGGGAAAATAGAAATGGAGAACTAAACTCTGAAGAAAAATAATCTTCCCAGGCATCAAGGAAAGTCAAATGAAAAAATATTCAGTGTTGAACAGATCTTCTCGTAACCATTCACACAGGGACATTACAGGTCCACCAGTCTATCCCTACTAAGGTTATATTTGGAAATGAAGATCTTATGAGCTAAAACATCATGCCTGGCTCTCTCCTTCTGTCAAAAGAGAGCTCATGGAGTGGCAATGACATGAAGAGGCTCATGTCAATCACCAAGTTAACTATATTTTTATTGTTGTAGGTGCCACCCAGTGGGTTCTGATTTATGTATGAAAACAAACAAAAACAGCATTGTCTGGTCCTGCACCATTCTCACAATCATGGACTTCATTGAGTAGCATTTAAAAGGCAATCCATCTCATTGAGGGTCTTCCTCATTTCCCCTCATCCCTACTATGACAATAATAATGTTATTCTCCATCTATGTTCTCTGTCCAAAGTACAAGAGATGAAAGTCTTGCCCATCTTCATGTCTAAGGAGCATTCTAGAAAAATATTATCCAAAACAATTTTTTCATTCTTTTAGAAGTCCATAATTTATTCAATTCTGGCAATCCATAATTCAAATAATCATTTATTTCCCAGTCTTCCTTATTCATTGTCCAGTTTTTGCATACATATGAATCAATTGCAAATACCATGGTTTGGGTGAAGCACACCTTTAGAGGTCTTATGTAGCAGATTTTTCTGCTAAAATATGTCATTTGATTGCTTGTCTGCTATTTCCATGGACATTTATTGTAGGTCTAAGTAAAATAAAATCCTGGACAATTTCAATCTATTTATTTTTCATGATATTTTCATTGGTCCAATTGTAAGAATTTTTGTTTTCTATATTTTGTCAAGTATTCCATGCTGAAAACCACAGTCTTACATCTTCATCAGTAAGAGTTTCAAGTGCTCTTCAGTTTCAGAAAAAAAATGTGTGCCATCTGAGCAAAATAGCTTCTTATTGGGCATTCATCTGATGCTAATGTTTCATTCTTCAAAAACTCAGCTCCTTCAGTTATTTGCTCAGTATATAACTTGAATAAATATGATGAAAAAATTAAAAGCCTGATGAGCATTTTTTATTTTAAAATACTCATTATGGCTGGGCTCTGTTTGAATGACTGTGACTCGTTTTATGTATAGGTTCCAAATGAGCACAATTAAGAATTCTGAAATTCCCATTCTTCAAACTTTTATACATTGTTATGATTCATAGAGTAAATTGGTTTGCATAAGCAATAAAGCACAAATAAACATCTTGCCCATCATTTGTCTATTAATTTGTCACGCTGTCATGTTTCTGGAAGTTATGCCACGAGGGCCATCCAAAATGTCCAGATTTCAGCGGATATTCCAAATAAATAATAGAAAGAAGGAAGAGTTGGTTCACTTTTGAAAAATCAGCCTCTGAGAAGATTATGAAATCAACTTGTAGCAGAGGAGCAGAGAGAACAGCGTGATGAAATTCCCAGGGAATACCTAAAATAGACTTTGAAGACAGAGTGTGGCACCCCATCAGACCACACTGGGAAATACTCAAAAAGGCCAACAAACAAACCCCAAACTCTTTCTAACCATTTCCATTTATGTCAGTGGGGTTTTTTTGTTATTGTTACTTTGCTTCTGTTTGTTGGTGTTGTTATTTTGTTGGTTTTCACTTCCTTTGATGTTTTATTTGGCTTTGCTTAGTTTTTGCACTTATTAATGTATCTATATGTCTATCTAGATAAGATAGACCAGATAAAGAATTAGGAGATGAAAAGAATAGCTATGCTTCTGGGGAAATACAGGAGAAGGGGGGTAGAATTGGGGTGGGGGCAGGAACCAACCCAAGGACAAGGGAACAACAAGTGAACTAAAATCAATGGAAGGATGACTAGTGGGGCTTAATCAAAGGCAATGTAGCAGCCAGAAATTACTAAAGCCAAATTAAAGGTGAACATGATGGTGGGACAAGAGAAAAGTAAAAGGAAATATATACAATGAAAGGTAAATAGAACTAGATATTCATGTTAAAAATTAAGGTCGCATGAAGGGTGGGGCATAAAAGGGGAACCATTTCCAAGGACCCACATATAACCTCCTATCTGGGGGAGAGACAACAGAAAAGTGGATGGAGGTAGACATCGGACAGTGTAAGATATAACAAAATAATAATAGTTTATAAATCATCAAGGGTTCATGAGGGAGGTGGGAATGAGAAAGGAGGGGAGAAATGAGGAGCTGATACCAAGGGCTCAAGTAGAATCCAAATGCTTTGAGAATGATGACAGCAAAAATGTACAGATATGCTTGACACAATGGATGGATGTATGGATTATGATAAATTATACTAGCACCCAATAAAAGTATTTAAAATAATAATAATAAAATGTGATAGATTGGGGAAAAAAGAATTAAGGTTGCAAATGGACATTGGGCCTTGACTCAAGAACTCCCTCAATGCAAGAACACTTTGTCCTAACAATCCAGAATTCTGTGATGCTCACCTTTCCAACACAATCGCTAAAGACAAAATGGGTACATAAGCAAATGTGGTGAAGAAAGCTGATGGTGCCTGGCTATCAAAAAATATAGTGTCTGGGGTATTAAAGGCTTGAAGATAAAGAAGCAGACAACTAGCTCGGAAGGAACGAAGTCCACATGGAAGAAACACACCAGCCTGTGTGGTTATGAAGTGTTGATGGGATCAGGTATCAGGTATCTACGACCCCGAACAACATCATATCCAGTGTGAATTGGGGGATACTCAATACCCATCTGTAGACAATTGGACATCCCCTCACAGAGTGGTCACAGGAAAAAAATGACCCAGTCAGGGTGCAGTATAGCACCAATGAAACATATAACTTTCTTCTAGTTCTTTGGTGCTTCCTTCACCCCATCATCATCACCTCAATTCTTCCTTAAAAATCGAATTAGACCAGAGCACGCAAACTGCTACAGTAATATATAGAAATAATAATCTATAACTTATCAAGGGTTCGTGAGGTAAGGCAGGCAGGGGAAGGAAGGGGAAGAAATGGGCAGCTGATATCAGGGGTTCAAGTGGGAAGAGAATGCTTTGAAAATGATGATGACAGCATATGTGAAAATGTGTTTGACACACAGGATGAATGTATGGATTGTGATAAGAGATATAAGAAGTCCCAATAAAAGTATTTTAAAATGAATAAATAACAATAAAATGAACTCTCCAGAAAAAGAAATGAAAAGAACCTTGAGGAATGGGCATATGTCTGTCCCTAAGAAGATGATTTCACTCTGTTGGTGGGTAGGGCAAGGAGAGGGTGGAGCCTGCCCTTGAGGAAAATATTTCACATTGCTTTTATGAACCTCCAAGGTGGAGAATCCATCCTGCATTATATTGATGAACATGCATTTTTAGCTGAGTTTCTTTCCAGTCTTTGGTGGCCCAAGCCCCAAAGGATAAGCTACCAGGATTTAGATTTTTCCTTCTCAGGATGTATGCTCTTCTACATAGCTTATGTCAAAGAGATCTGAGGTGGAAAACCCACTAACTGGCTTTACCTTAAGCACACCTGTTGCAAATTAATGGAACTGATATATTCAGTAGAACTTAAAGATATAATGCCAGAATGAAAGAAGAGGATTGCTATCCCAGGGTCATGGATTTAAAAGTTACTGGAATTTATATCAAACTTCTTGCTTTTGAGGTTGTCAAAAGCAACAAAAGACTACCATATATTTGTCATCTTCCTGTTTTCTTAACTTTATTAGGCATATCTTAGTTCTGCTGATATAGCGCAGCCTTAGCATGTGAGTGTTAATGAATTGTTTGCCATCCATCTAAATCTCATTGTTCTTTTAAACAGATCATTGGTTTTGATATTTATAAGTGAATAGTCCATGCCTTTTAGTCTAAGAAGCTTTCCCATATATAAATACTCCCCTGAACCCAATGGTATTTTAAACTCTACACCATCAGCTAGTTTAATGATGCTATTAATGATAATTAACAGAGTCCCATGAGGTTATTTATATTCTCTATAAAAAAGTTGGTAATTCTGCCGCTCAAGTGGGCAAGGGATACATATAAACCTTAGATATATTAATGGACTTTGAGTTCACACTTAACCACAAGCCCTAATCTTAAAAAAAAAAAAAAAAAAAAGCTCTTGTCCTGACCAAGTAATCACTGAAGATAAGAGTGCTATAGCAAAGTGCAGTGAAGAATTCAGATTGTGCCTGGGTATCAGAAAGAACAGTATCTGGGGAATTAAAGGCTTGTCTTAAAAGAAGCATCCATCTAAGTGAGGTGTCAGCCACATTCACATGGAAGAAGCCTGTGTGATACAAGCCTTATAAATAATAAATCTGTGGTCAGAGGAGAGATTTGTATTAAAGGCGCCAATTTGGTAAAAGAATATGGATGAGTGAAAGCCTAAAATTCATTTACAGAGTCCACTTGGAGCTTAATCCTCCATTGAATTCACTCAGACCATTGACCAGAGAATAAATAGCTTTGCCTTCAGACAGAATGCATTGGTAGGTGAATTACTGCTGCTATAGTACGATTAAAATGTGACATCATATCATTAGTTTCCCCTTTAACTCATTTTTAATTTTCTATAGCTTTTTATTATCTTCTGTATGCTTTTCTATTGAAATTTTTATATGCCTTATTTTTTTATTTTTGGTCAGGGGCACTGTATCATCTTCTTTATCTAAAATCCAGTATAGGTAAATCTACAGAGACAGTTGATAAATACCTTCTTACAGTGATGGCAGGAGAGTATGGGGGAAGTAGAGAGCTAATAATAATGAGTACAAAATTGAAGAAACTTTTAAAATTGGGTGATGATTAAAAAAACCCTTTTCAATATATTCAAATAATTGAGTCGTATGGTACATGAATTATATGCCAATTACACTGTTAAAAATCTTATGAAAAGCAGTGAGCTCATGTCTGATACAGTGCCAGAAGATGAGCCTCTCAGGTTGGAAGACAATCAAAACACAACTAGGAAAGAACCGCCTCCTCAAATAGAATGCATGGATGGAGCAAAGAACTTAATTATATGATTGGAGCAAAACATTCAGGATCTTAATTAGTTGACAGGGCGTGACTCAAAATGAAAAGGAACAGATGAAATATCCACTATTAATTGTTATATAATGCACAAAATATGAATCTAGGAAAGCTGGAAGTCATCAACAATGAAACGGAATATATAAAGGCGATTATCCTGGGGATTGTGATCTCATTACTCAACAGATGCTTGTCTGATTCCAATATCTTAGGCCTTAATGAGCTGTAATAGTGTTTGTCATCTTGAATCAGATAAGCATATAGTATACTATGCTATGAATGACAAACTAAAGATGACTTGCTTCACAATCATTGTCAAAAGGATAGTTCAATATTTAACTTGAAGAACAATGCTTTCTGTGAATAGATAATACTACAAAAAAAGACCAGTTATTACTATTACTATTCAAAATTCCACACCAACTTCCAAAGTCAATGCCATAGTGGGCGAGGCGGTTATGTATTCGTTATGCCAATTTCATGATTGGGATGTAGGGGTGGAGTCTAGTCTGTTAATCTGAAGCTAGCCATTGAGTAGCCAATGAGGCCTCTGTGTGGGCATGGTTTTCTCCTGAGACTTCTGGGAAATCTCGCAGTGTTTCCCTCGTGGAGATGAGAAGCCATCTCTCCAGTTGTTGGGAGTCAGTCTCCGAAACGACAAAATATATACAAGACAAGATGGCTGCATCCAAGGAGCTGGAGGAGCCAGAGGAGAAGCCACATGGCCTTACCCTGATGGAACTAGACCTTTGAAGCTGGAGAAGCCACATGGAGACTCCTTCCAGCACTGAGCTGCTTCTACCAGCACTGGATGCTGTTGATGGACCCTGAGCCCTGGAAGTGAGGAGCCATGGGGAGACCCCTGCCAGCACCAGGATTCTGCACCCACTGACCTGTGACTTCGTGAGTTGGAAGGAGACTTTATAGACTGGTATCGGGCATATGGGCTAATAACGAACTTATGGCTTTGAACTGGACTGGGTTGGGATGCTTTCTCACTGTTTCATTCCTTTTGTTTATAAACCTTACCCTTATATCCATATGCATGTCTATGAATTTGTTTCTCTAGTCTACCCGGCCTAACAGAGTGGGATACATGCTGGACTGCTAACTGCAAAATCAGAAGTTCAAAATCATGAGAAACTCTTCAGGATAAAGATGAGGATCTCTACTTCCATTAAGATGTACAGTCTTGGAAACACAGTTTCAGCTCTGCTCTGTCGGATAGAGTCACTATGTGTCTGAATAAACATAATGTCAGTGAGGTGCTTTTTTTTTTAATGAAACCAACTTCTTTGGTCTGAAGTTTTCAAGCATACAATCAAGATGAATTGATAATTACTAGTGATTACAATGCAAAATTAGAAGCAACAAGAAAGGAACAATAGTTGGAAAATTGACTTTGGTCATAGAGACAGTTAAATCATATGATAGAATTCTGTAGGACTAGGAACTTATTAATAATAGTTACCATTTTTCAACAAGATAAAGAGAAATGATACAAGTGAACTTCACCATATAGAATACATAATAATCCAATTGATTACATCTGTGGAAAGAGATCATTTAAAAACTCCATAACAGTCAGAACAAAGTCAAGGCCAGCTATGAAACCGACCATCAATTGCTCAAATCCAAATTCAGCCTGAAGCTGAAGAAACTTTTTAAAAGTCCACAAAAGCCAAATTAGCACCTTGAGTATAACTCACCTGAATTTTGAGATCTCAAGAACAGATTTTACAGACTGAGCACTAACCACTGAAGTTCAGGTGCACTATGGAGTGGCATCAAGAATATCACATGGACTGAGCCCCGGTGGCATAGTGGTTGTGCGCGGGACTGCGACCCACTGCGATGGAGGTTCAATTCCAGCAGTGGGGCTGGGCCTCCTACTCCCACCACCAGAGAGCAGTGATGCCCCCCCCCCAAAAAAAGAATATCACACAAGAAGAAAACAAAAGGTTTTCCTTGTAGGCTTATGGACATGAGTCCATAATGACCAATCTCTCCATTTTAGCTCACAAATGCCCAGCATATCAGTCTTTATAAGTTAGCATTATAAGAAAATAACTTGATTCCCACTGAGCTGAGACTAAGAGGGAATACGTTTTGTTTTCAACATTAACAAATCCACAAAACAGAGTAGTTTTTTAGCTTTCTGGAGAAAGTCACAGTTCATTATTAATCTCCTTTTTGTGTCTTCTCTTTTTGCTACTCCTCCCATTCTCAATTATCTTCCTCTCCCCTGTTCTTCTCTTCCCTTCTTTTCTCTCCTCTCCTCTTCGCATCTCTTCCCTTGTCTCTCATTCCTTCTCTCTCTGTCACACAAACATACACATACATACGAGTGGCTGCATAAGTAGCAGAATCTGGCAATTAGCAAGAAGCAATGCAGTGGGCTTTGCAGTCCATGGACTGAGAGAGAAAAATGCCTTCAGATAAAAGGCTCACGAGCCTACTCTTCTTCCCCTCCTCTTCCCCTTTGGCATCTGGTATCTCCCCATCTTGTATCTCTCTTCTCATTCCTGCTTCTGGGTTGAGAGCACTTGGGCTGTGTACATGTTCCTGTCTGGTCTGTAGTAAGAGGCATCACTGGGGTCATGGTAGTGGAACCTGATCGACATATAACCACACACATCCCAGGAGAAAGAATAATGGGAACCATGGGGAAGGGAGACGGTGGTTGGTCTGAGACATGGAAATAATAATTTACAATCTGTCAAGGGGTTACAAGGGTGATACCAAGGGCCCACTAGAAAGTAACTGCCTAGAAAAGAATGATAGCAACATATATACAAATATGCCTGATATAATTGCTGTATGGATTGTAACAATCATTGTAAGAGCTCTCAGTAAAATGACTTTTTTAAAAGCCTACCAGCAGAACGGGGTGCCTCTGGACAACTGGCAAATGATAAGTTCACTGGCATGGAGCAAGAGAATGGAGTACCTCACACCAACGTACTGACAGAGTAGAGTGTCTTCTAATAGTTCTTGGAAGTCACAAAGTTTTATAATACTCGCCTGAGCAGACAAGAGGTCACATTGGCCCAAGAGGCCAAGAGACCTGAAGAGGCCAAAGGAAGGTCTTCAGCAAACATAGCTGGGAAGATACTCTCCTGATCCTAATTGTTTCTAATCATAAAATATAATGTGCTACTTCCTTAATAAGACCTATAATTTTGAATATTGAGTTCTGTTGACCATTATAACAAATTATCCACCTCAGAGAAAATGTATATCTCTCACAGAAATGGCAAGGCACATTTATTTCACAAACATTCAAAACTACCTACTATATTTAAAATGAGGAGATTGAAATTCATAGGCTTATCTAAATGTTTATAATGCAGAAGGGTCAGTTTTGTCATTATCAAACCTTTTGAAAGCATGGTCAATTACCAAATTTCCTTAATTTTCAATTCTTCATCTATAAAGCAAAGAGGTTAAACTACTTAATGGAGTATTTCTTTCTGACATGCTTCTAATATCTATAAGAATAGTTATTCTTATTCTGTTCCCTATTCTCTCCTTTAGTAACTCTAGAATTTTATCTACATACCTATGGTTCTTCTAGGAGTCCTGGTAATGTAGTGCTTATGCATTGGACTGCTACCTGCAAGGCCAACAGTTTGCAACTATAAGATTCTCCAGTAGAGGAAAAACAAGATTTTGTGCTCCCATAAACAATTGCAGTCTCAGAATTCCACAAGGCAATTCTACCTCGTACAAAAGGTTACCATGAATAAGAATCAACTTATTAATGAATTTGGGGAGGTTGGGTATTATTCTTATGAGGATCCTTGTAGCATTATAGGTTAGGCATTGTACAGCTAATCACGAGATCAATGATTCAAGCCCACTAGGCACTCTGCAAGAGAGAAACGATGCTTTCTTGTCCCATAAAGTTTCACAGTTCTGGAAACCTTACGTAAGGTTGTTATGAATCAGGATTGACTTTCTGGCAGTGTGTTGGAGATTTGCTATTTTTTGGACAGCACCTTAGGATTCTGCTGGCCGAAAGGTCAGCAATTCAATCGTACAAACTGGTTTGTAGGGAAATCAGGTCCCCTAAAAATTTAGTCTTGGAAACCTAAAAGAACATTGCTACTCTAGCACATGGGGTTGCTGTGAGTCAGATTAGATGCGGTGGTAATGGGTTTGGTTTACTGCCTACTACTTATGTTGAAGGCAATTTCATTTTCCTTCATTTTTAGAAGATAGCATGATTTCAGCAGCTAAGTGAAGAGCTTCCTTTCTGTCATTTCCATGTTATGTTAAAATATCAGGTATCCTGCTTTCTGAGATTTCCTCCCCGTTTGCTTCTCCTTTTACATGGGTACTCTCTTTTTTATCTTCCTTTCTTTCTTTTCTTTTTAACCTCACTAATACTTCTCAATATCTTCCCTACCCTGGAAGAAAGTGATGTATGCTACCTATGAGCGATATGCAGTTTCCTCACACTGGACTGCTAGAGAGTCAATTTCAGCACCCCACCCCCACCCCATCACAACACCCCACACCTGCTCTCAAATCCACACAGTGTGCCACACAAGAAGCACAGGCTGGCAATTTAGGATCTATCTGTTCTAAGACTATCACATATGTCAGTACAACCTTCTTGATTCCCAATCCGTCCCACATGGAGGCCAAGATCACACAGGTCTTATAGCTATTGGTAATCTGGAACCCTGTCACTGCCACCACCACCAAAACACATCTCTTTTTTAAAAAATTATTTTATTGGGACTCCTACAGCTCTTATCATAATCAAAACATCCATCCATTGTGTCAAACACATTTGCACATATGTTGCCGTCATTATTTTTAAAAGATTTTCTTTCTACTTGAGCCTTGATGTCAGCTCTTCATTTCACCCCCACCCTCCCTCATGAACCTCTGATAATTTTTTTTAATTTCCCCATGCCTTATACTGACCGCTGTCTCTCTTCACCTACTTTGCTGTTGTTCATCACCATAAAAAGGGGTTATATGTAGATCATTGTGAAAGGTCCCCCCTTTCTCCTCTCTCCACACCTTCCACTTACCCTCATGGTATCTCTATTGTCATTATTGGTCCTGAGGGGTTTATCTATCCTAGATTCCTTGTGTTGCAAACTTTTATCTATACCAGTGTACAAACTCTGGTATAGCCAGAACTGTAAGGTAGACTAGAGGTCATAATAGTTGGGAAGAAGCATTAAAGAACTAGAGGAAAGTTGTATATTTCATCAGTGCTATACTGCACCCTTACTGACTCATCTCCTCCTTGTGGCACTTTTATAAGGGATTGTCCAATTGTCAACAAATGCATTTGGGGTCTCCATTCTGCCTTCCATCTCATTCGCAATGATATGGTTTTTTGTTCTGGGTCTTTGATGCCTGAAACTTGAACCCATTGATAACTTATGATCATACAGACTAATGTGCTTCTTCCATGTTGACTTGGTTGCTACACAGCTAGATGGCCGATTGTTTATCTTCAAGCCTTTAAGACCCCAATATCTTTTGATAGCCTGACACCATAAGCTCTCTTTACTACATTTGCTTATGCACCCATTTTGTCTTCAGCGATCGTATTGAGAAGGTGAGCATCACAGAAGATCAGATTATTAGAACAACGTGTTTCTGCATTGAGGGAGTACTTGAATTGAGGCCCAATGTCTGTCTGCTTATGTATCTTAATACATATTACCTTAATAAGCATTTAGTACTTATGTACCTTAATGCTTATGTCTGACATGTACCTCAATATTTAACATATTTCTGGGTTTTCCATTCTTTTCTTTTTGTCTGAGTATCTGTCATTATAGCAATACCACACTTTTTTGACCACTGTGGCTGTATAATAAGTGCTTAAGTCAGATAAAGCAAGTATAAGGTTGTATAATAGGTCCTGAAGTCATGTAAAGTGTCAGTGAATCAGGCTTTTGAAACAGCCCTCATGGAAAGACTCTTTGGTCTGCTCTGGTTGGGTTTTAGTTGATAGAGAAGCTCCACAGGTCGGGGATGGGGAGTGAGAGGTACTGAAAGGACACTTCATCTGTAAAAACCCTATGTGGTTTGTGGAATTTTTATTTTAACCTGATCAGGATGTAAAAATAATGATGAACAGTGTTTCATATGCCCCGCCACACAGGCTGTGACGACTATTGATGGCTAAGGTGCTGCCCCCACACCCCAGCTCAGGTCCCTCCTTCCCTAGATGCCATCCTGGGTGAACACAACAGGGGTGATGAGGTGGTGGCCAATGTCATTTCTACTAGAAATTAGGAGGTCTTGGTGCTTGGTACATCAGGAGGCAGGCAAGTATCCAGGGTTTACATCCTCACTCTGGGCGCTGTGCTCTCTTCCGAAGGACTCCATCTTGGCCTTGATGGGATCACACAGGAGCAGGTAGGCCCACAAACTGCTGGCTCTGCCCACCCTTCTGAAGAAGGGCAAGCTTCTGATAGTGGAGAGGAGCTATGTGGGTATCTGAGAGGGAAGCCATCAGGCTGGGGGGGTGGAGGGAGCGGGGCAAGCAGCTCAGTGAGGGGAGGGAGGCAGGAGGTCACACCAAGGAACTGCACAAAACAAGGATTGTTTTCTGGGATCCAGCACTTCAAACTATTACAAACAAAAAGCCAAATACATCATGATAAAAATCACAAATGTAAAGAGTGACAAATTGACGATCACGGCAATATCAGGAGAGGTGGAAAAAGTTGGTTTCCACAAACCACACAAAGCACTTTCCTTCCACTTTGTCCTTCTTAAGGACTTCTCTGCTAATTCTGGGCTTCTTCCCTCTCCATATGATGCTCATAATCAGGTTTTTCAATTATTTGAAGAAAGATTATGGAATTTGTATTGGGATAGCAATAAATTTATTTAGTGCCTTAGACAGAACTGACATCTTTACTACATTGAGTCTTCCAATCCATGACCTTCAGATATTCTGTCGTTTGTTTAGGTCACTCTTGGTTTCTTGCAATAGTGTTCTGTAGTTTTCCGCATACAACTATGTTGGTTTTTTTTAGTCTGGTATATCCCTATCTATTTCAATTTGTGCTTGGTTATTGTGAAGAGTACTACTTTCTTGATCCCCTCTTCCGTGGTCTTGTCTGATATGTATAGGATTCTGTTAGACTTTTGTTTGTTGATCTTATATCTTGCCACTCTGCCATATTCCTCTATCACAGTGGTTTCTCAACCTTCTTAATTCTGTGACACTTTAATATAGTTCCTCATATGTGGTGACCACCCCCCCATACCATAAAATTATTTTCGTTGCTACTTCATAACTGCAATTTTGCTACTGTTATGAATCAGGTGACCCCTGTGAAAGAGTCGTTCAACTCCCAAAGGGATCATGACCCACAGGTTGAGAACCACTGTTCTGTCACTTCCAACACTCCACTTGAACATCTTATGTTGAAATTCTAGGGATAATTTATATCTGAATTTTTAAATGATCTTTCTATTGACTGTGCTCTGGATCTTTGTGTAATAGTTTGAGAATGTCCCAAATGCATGTGGCTGTAACTGCCACCATTTACTAGCATTCAAAAGACCATATATTTAACTTTGTTATATTCAGTACCATATGATGTTCTTAAATCTTACAGGATGATGTTCTATCCTGTCTTACTGCCATATAGTCAATGCGGCCCCTGTGGGTTTCTGAAAGCGTAAGTTTACAGGAATAGAAAGTCCAGTCTTTCTCCCGAGTTGCTGGTGGTTGAACTGCTGACTATGTAGATCACACATAGCTACTACACCATCAGGTAAAAATAAGCAAAATGGAAAGCTGTGACAGTAATTTTTTTTCCAAAATAAGTGGGCCATGATTTTCATAATCCTGCCTGCCTTTTTTGTGCACTGTTAGCCATCTTCTCAAATAGGTGCTATGACCAAGTATCAACCAGGATCCCTGATGGCAATAGAGAGTTATCCAGTGAGCTGATAAGCACAAAATCTGCAGTTCAAAATCATCAGTCACTCCTGAAGGGGAAATAAGAAGCTTTCTACTTCAATAAAGAGTTTATTGTCATAAGAAACTGAGAAGTTCTAACCTGTCCTTTCTTTACTGCTGTTTGGTATTTGGCTTCAAAGTTGAGTATCAAGCTCCCACTTAGCATTTACCTTCAGTTAGCTAAAAGTAGACAAGGGAGAATCCTTTGGCTCTCTCCTCATTGTTTCCTTGCCCACCAGGTCTCACTGTTCACTATCCTTCCAAGCATGGCTTATCTCTGCTCAGATCCTCTCTCCCTCTGCATCAGAGGTGTGGATGTCAGGAAAGACATACCTATGAAAGCCTATTTGTTTCTTTACACCACGACATGCACATACCATATCACACCAAACTTCTCCTCACCCCACCACAATACACCACACCACACCACACCATTCCATTCCTCACTACTCCACACCACTCAACATCAGTAGTTTGAAACCACCAGCCATTCTTTGGAAGAAAGATTGTGACAAATATATAATCTACTGTCAATATGAGGAATGGATGGAGTCTTGCCTGTCAATCAGGTCATAGTTTGATGACCACATTTGGAGGCCCAACGGAGATATATAACTCACTAGAGGCCAGATACACACGCTACCTGCACAACATTCCTATTGACAAACCACATGGAGCTAAGTTGATGGAGTCAAAGACCCAGAGCTGGAGGAGCCACATGGAGACCCACACCAGTGCTGATGCTTACACTGCAACTGGATCCACAAGACTCTCCACCCACTGGCCTGAGATCTTTATGTATTGGGTGTCCTTGCATTTGTTGCATGAGTCTGAAGAAGAATTTATAGACTGATATCAGACATATCGGCTAATATCAAATATGGCCTTGATCTAGACTGGGTTGGGGTGCTTTCTTAATATGCAATGACTCTTTATGTAAAGTTCTTGTAGACATATAAGTGTCTATAAATTTGTCTCTCTAGTCAACCCAGAGTAATACACATCTATAAATGACTACAGTCTCTGAAAGCCCTTGGAGGTCACTGTGAGTCAACACTGACTTGATGACAGTGAGTCTAACTTTTTGAAAACTGTCATCCATAACCCTTTGCAAACTGAATGTTCAGAATTTAAGCTCTGATACTGGGCTTTGATTTTATTATCTATAATCCTTGAATAATGCCGGCTAATGGGTCTCTTCCATGTGGACTTAGTTGACACCTCACTTAGATGCCTACTTGCTTTGAAAGAAGCCTTTAAGACCCCAGGAACTATTATCTCTAAGAAACAGGCACAGTTTGATTTGTTAAGCACACATATTTTCAGTGATTTCTCCATGAGGGTGACTATTGTGTAGGACTGTGTCATATGAACTAATTGTTCTTAGATGAGGGCTATGATCAAGTGTGATACCAAAGTCCATTCACATATCTATGGTTTACATACATCCCTGGTTCATTTTAGATAAAGCATTATCATTTTGTTGGAAAACATTATAAAACATCTGCATGGGTCATAAGGGATTCTATTGATAGTGTCCGTAGTTTAGTCAGTCATATAAAACTTAAAAGATCGTTGAGAAAAGGAAATTATACATGTATAGACTAGTTTTTCAGACCACGGTACGTGAATCATTTACTTGTATGGACTAGAAACTTGGGTGGCTGGACACTGCTTATACAAACTGAGAGATTGAGCAAAACTTTCAGTAATAGTCATTCATAAAGGCAGAACCATGCCTGCTAAACTATCCCAAGAAAGCAAACAGAGGATTAAAATAGTAATGGTACTCCTGAGCCACCATACATTAGAATCTCAAAAGGAAAAATCCAAACTACAGTCCAATGATCTGCAATTCCATAACCTTGGCATAATTGTCATTTGCTTTTCTCACACTACAGCACTTAAGCCTTATGAAAGCACACTGACAGGCTTTTCTTCTGCAGTGCTGCAGAGTGGGTTCAAAATGTCAATCTTCCATGTCACAATTGAACACACAGATTCCCTCCAGCTGAAGTAGACACAAGACCCTAATGGTTCACAAAGAATACAGAGAAAAATTTGTTTGAATAAACTTTATTTTAGAGACACTATGAAACAATAGAAAAAGATGGGTGTTTGGGATCAACGAGCTTTAAATTTAAATCCTGCCTTAGAAAGCACTTGCTATCTAACTTTGGATATAAGTTGCTTGTGCTCCACTATTTAAAAATTGTAAAATGGAGATAATGATAATTATCTCAAAAAATGTGTCTTGAATAGCTTTACATCTGCAAAGGAGCCTATATGAATATCTGTTATAAGATCAGCACAAGGATGGTTCTTATGAGGTTCTTATAAGATGTTCCAAATGCCCAATTTCTACAGATTACTGAACCACTCTAACATCTTTGATATCAGCTACCGATCTCCTCTTAGTAATCTCCCTCTTATCTTCAAATTCACTGCCTTAGAGTCATTCATAGTCCTGGAGACCTAGAGATCAGGGCAGGGCTCTGTGGGTTTCCAATACCTAAATTCTTTATAGGAGAAGAAAACCTTGCCTTTCTTCTAATAACAGCTGATGGCTTTGAACTGCTGACCTTGCAGTTAGCATCCTAATGCATAACCACTATGCCCTCAAATTGTAATGTTTTATAATTCACTGTAACATCTCACAAATTCCATGAGCAACCAAGGAAATGACCCACTCTGTTGAGATACCTGGTAGGTCCCAAATCCACAGTTCAGATGTCAGTCTGGAGAATTCTCCTCACTCACATGGTTTCAGGGGCTGACAAACCCAAATTAGCAAGTCACACACACAAGGCTACAGTGCCTGAAAAATGAGATCATGATAGTCCACCAGATCAAGTCCCATGAACCATAAGTCAGATAGACAAATCAGATCCAGAGCAAGAAACTAAACTTGACCAAAGCATTTCAAAATATTGAATGGAGACCACACCCCTAAGGAGACTAAGACTGGTGACTTGAGTCCCACCTTGTATTAAATGGGAACTGTGTTAGTCCAGATAGACTAGAGGAACAAATTTCAGAGACACGCATATAGGTATAAGGAAAGGGTTTATATACACAAGGAATGTGACCCTAAGAAGACATCCCAATCCAGTCCAGTGCAAAGTCATAAGTCCAATAATAACCCATATGCCTGAAATCAGTCTATAAAGTCTGCTTCTAACTCAGGAAGTCACAGGTCAGTGGGTGCAGAATTCTGGCACTGGCAAAGGTCTCCCCGTGGCTCCTCGCTTCCAGGGCTCAGGTCCATCAACAGCATGCCACTCCAGCTTCAGAGGTCTGTCTTCATCAGGGCAAAGCCAAGGGGTCTCTCCGCTGGCTCCTCCAACTTCTCGGAGGCTGCATCTTGTCTTTTCCATGATTAATTGTCTCTGAAACTAACTCCCAACAACTGGGTAAGATAGCTTCTCATCTTCACGAAGGAAATACCGCGAGATTTCCCAGGAGTCTCAGGTGAAAGCCATGCCCACACAGAGGTCTCATCAGCTACTCAATGGCTTTCTCCTGATTAACAGGCCAGACTCCACCCCTACATTTCAATTATAAAATTAACATAAGCACATGACTGCCACAGGAACTCAAGATAGATATATCTTACCTTAATCTTTGCCTCATTAATACAATGGAAAACACACTCCAAAATGGAAACATATCACTCACAGGTTTTAGAATTAATAGATTTTAGGGTTTAAAATACACCACATGATATAGACCTATAGCTTTAAAAGTAATATTAAGTAATGCATTGCACCAAAGACTAAGACCTGTGCAACAAGTAATGATTATATGGTTTAACTCACAAAACTTGGTTATAAGAAATGTCTTGTGTTTTCTTTTTCAAAATAAATTAATCCAGTCTCAAATGGACACTTGTCAGTGATTGAGAAGTTTGACCTCAAGTTCTAAGCTAAGTTACATTTTTTGTTGCTACCAAGTCCATTCTGACTGATAGTGACCTATGTACAGCACAACAATGCTGGCTCTTGCACCATCCTCCCAGTCATTGCAACATTTGCTCATTTCTGCAGCCACTGTGTCAATCCAGCTTACTGAAGATCATCCTTTTCTTTTTTCCCCGACCCTCTACTTAACCGAGAATGATGTCTATCTCCAGGAACCACTCCATCCTTACAATATATCCAAAGCACATGAGATGAAGTTCCAGAATCTTTGGTTCTAGAAGCATTCTGGCTGTACTTATTTCAACAAAAAAGTATTCTTCTGCATTCAATGGTATATTCAATCTTCTTCACCAACAGCATAATGCAAAGGCATGAAATGTAGTTCAGTCTTTTTTATTCATTGTCCAGATGTTAGATGTATATGAAGAAATTGACAATATGATGACTGGAGTCATGTGCACATTAGTCCTCAAAGTGACATCTTTGCTTTTTCATACTTTAAAAAGTTATCTTTGTAGCAGACTCATCCAATAAATCATACATCCTTGATTTCTTGGTTGCTACTTCCATCAATGTTCACTATAGATACTAGTAACATGAAATCATTGGCAACTTCAATATTTACCATGTAACATTTGAATTACTGTAAGTAATTTTCAACTACTATAATAGAAAATTAATAATGTCTGAAATTAAAGAACAACACTCATCTGTCAATTTGTTGTACTGTGATACCTTGTGAATTGCTGTGATGTTGAAAGTTATGCTATCAGTATTTCAAATACCAACAGGGTTTTTTCCAGATTAAGACTGGTAAAAGGGCCTAGCAATCTACTTCTAAACAATTGGTCAGTGAAATCTTTATGAGCAGTGATGAAGTATTGTTCCAGTCTATTGAATCAGTATCTCATTCTGTTGTGCATGGGATTATTATGAGTTGAAAGCAACTTGACAGCACACTGTAAAAATGAATATTTTTATTAAATCATTTTATTGGGGGCTCATACATTGCTTTTCACAATACATAAATAAACATACTGTGCCAGGCACCTTCATATATCTGCTGCCATTATCGTTCTCCAATCATCCACCTTTTCCCTTGAACCCCTAGTATCGGCTTTTTCAGCCCTTCCCCCCCTCTCCTACTCTCTCCTTCCCACCTACCCTCAATACTCTATGAACTATTATTGTTCTGTCATATCTTACACTGCCCAACCTCTCCCCCAACCCACTCCCCTGATGCCCATCCTACAAATAGGAGCTTATGTGTATAACCTCACAGTTGGTTCCGTCTCTCTATCCCACCTTCTCTGCACCCCTCCAGCAGCTCCAATGTAACCACTGGCCCATATCTCCAACTCCCCTCTCCACCAGTGTACCTTCTCCAGTCCATCTGGATTTGTAAGGTAGAGTTGGGACCATGATGGTTGGGGGGAGGAAGGCTTCAGGAACTAGAGGAAACTTGTATGCATCATCACTGCCTGGCTGCCCCTTGACTGGTGTGTTTCCTCCCTGTGACTCCCCTGTAAAGGGGTGACCAATTACACACCAATGGGCTTAGGCCCCCACCTTGCTCTTTCCCCCATTCATAATGATGTGATTCTTGTTCTTTGATGTTCAATACCTGCTCCCTTCGGCCCCTCTTGATCACACATGCTGGTGTGCTTCCTTCCATGTGGACTTTGCAGTGTCTGCACTGAATGGTGACTCGATTATCTTCAAGTCTTTGAGACTCCAGACATTCAATCATTTGGTAGCTGGGCACCATCGTTTCTGCTACTCTGTTTGCCTCTGTATCCATTTGTCTTCAGCGATATTGAGAGTCAATTGGTCCATTAATTTTGATTTTTGTTCTTTGATGTCTGATACCTGATTGTTTCAACACCTCATGATCGCACAGGCAAGTTTCTTTTATGGTGGGTTTTGTTGCTCCTGAGCTAGATGGCTGCTTGTTTATGCTCAAGCCTTTAAGACCCCAGATGCTATATTTTTTGATAGCTGGGCACCATCTGCTTTCTTCACCACTCTTGCTCATGCCCCCACATGTTCTCACTGGGCACCTTGGGGAAGTGTGCACACAGTGATATGTTTTTTGCTGTTGCTTTTTTCCCCCGTTTGATGTTTATTGCTTAGACCTTTCACCACTGTGTGGCAACGCTAGCTGTTGTGCTTCTTCTGTGTGGGTATGGTCTCTTCTCAAGTAAATGGTTTATTGTTTATCTTCAGACTTTTAAAACCTCAGCTATATCCTTCGATGGCTGGGCACCATCAGTTTTCTTCACCACATTTGCTTGTGCACCTATTTTACTTCAGTTGGGCCAGTGAGCCTCGAGGAATGCCAGAGTCATAGAACAAAGTGTTCTTGCATTGAGGAAGCACCAGGGTGAGGGCCCAAGGTCCACTTGCTGCCATAATATTTGGCCTAAATATATGTTCTTAAATTTATTCCCACCTTATAATAGATAGTTGTTTTTATGTCTGGACATACCTATGTTTAGACCTCTGCAAGTGGCCTTTGCCTTCTAGCTCTTTTCTCTATTTCCTTCCATCTCCTCCTGTCCCACCATCATGTTCCACCTTCACTGGCATTTCAGTGTTTCCTCACAGATTCATTGTTCTTGCTTAATCCCGACCAGGCCTCCCATACCCTCCTTTCCATCGATTTCAGACCTCTTATTGCTCCCTCATACCCACCCCACCCCCCGTCCATGTGCTTGTCCACACCCCCTTCTCCTCCCCTCTCTCGTGCCCCCAGGAATCGTTGTTTTCCCAGTCCTTTCTGTGGCACATTGGGTCTCTGGAGGGATGTATTCCTCTGAGCATCATGTGTTGGCGTGGAACTTGGACCAGCTCTCTTCCTCTTCCTCCCTTCTTGTCTTTATCCCTGTGAGTGTGGGATGTTGGCCCCTCCCCCAACCTGTTCTCTGCCATGCCCACTTCTAGGGATGGAGTCCATCTGACTCTGGTTGCGTCCTGCTCTGTACCTCTCTCTTTTCTTGCGTCCTTCCATGCATCCACACTGTCCTCATGGTTGGGTACTTTGTGGTAGGAACTGCTCGCCCACTCTGGTATCTGTGGAGACAAGACCAGAACTCCCCTCCTGGGTGGGTTAGTGCCCCGTTCCCTCTGTTATCCTTTCATTTTTGAAAGGATAAAATAAAATAAAGCCCTATGTCCTTACCCCCTCCATTCACTCATCCTTCTCCCATTACTGTGTTGCACCCAGCATGTTTGGTCCTCCCTCCTCCCCTTACCCTACATCTTGTACCCACTGTTACGGTATAGGAGTCTTCTCTTTTATTCTCACCATACTGTTTCTACTTACCTCAGGGGGCTCATGCAGTGCTTATCCTTTTGTGATTGAGTGGCCTCACTTAGCATAATTCCCTCCAGTTCTTCCCACGCAGAGATGTATTTCATGTGCTCATCAGAGCTTTTGAGTGAGGCATAGTACTCCATTGTGTGTATGTGCCAGAGTTTGGTGATCCACTCATCTACTGATGGAAATTTAGACTGCTTCTAACTCTTTGCGATTGTGAACTGTGCTGCAATGAACATTGGCATACATACTACGGGCTGTGGTTTATTTCTTGTCTCTTCTGGGTATATGCTCAATAGTGGGATAGCTGGATCATAGGGTAGCTCAACTTCTATTTTCATTAAGTATCGTCAGACTGCTTTCCATAATGGCTGTACATAGCTACACAACCACCAGCAATGTAGAAGTGTTCCTATTTCACAAAAATGAATTTTTAAAATTCACCTTATATTTCTATAAGATAAACATATAATATAATGATATGCATAGAGATACCAGAAAGGAAACAAGCAAACAAACAAAAAGAGTATATGATAGGTATCAAGTAAGACAGAACTGCTTTTTTTAATTGGTGTAATCCCCTTACTACTTGTAAGTTTTTAAAATTTAGATATAAAAAAATTTCCATGTTTTCTTATATACAGAGCTTTCTTTATCTCTATTATCCAGACTTATAGTCAATAAGAACTAACAGTATTGAAAGCCCCTAAATGGCTCTCTGGACACAAAATTTTCCAATGAGATGTAGCAGGGGGACAAAATAAGCATACATCATCCCAATCTTACTGCCATCATGTTAGCTCTGATTCATAGTGACCCTATGGAACAGAGTAAAAATTCTCCTTAGGATTTTTCAGGCTGTAAATTTTTTTAGGTTTTGTTTCTTTTCTTTTTTTTTAGGTATCACTGCCCTCTGGTGGTGGGAGTAGAAGGCCCAGCCTTTGCTCCTGTGAGCTGGAATTGAACCTCTATCCCAGTGGCCGCAGTCCCGCGCACAACCACTACGCCACCGGGGCTCAGCCCAGGCTGTAAATTTTTATGGTAATAGATAGCCTTATCTTTTTTTCATGGATCATGAACCTCTTTCATGAAGAATTTTATCTGCTGATAAAATTCCACTAGGATTCTTTTCTAATATATAAGGCCATGACATATAAACATTAGCCATGATTTCTTTGCATCGAAATATTTTCCTAAGTGTTAGCAGAATATTATTCATCCTTGCCCAAATTCTACCATTGATTCATTCTGTGTCATCAGGAAGTCACTCACCCCAATTAACTAACTATATCATAAGGCTTAGTTTCCATAACTATAATATTTTTTAAATGCTTGCCTGCCAGGCAATTCTTCTCATGGAGACCCATATATTTTGAAGTATAAGTATGCTGTATAGGATTTTCAAAGACTGACTTTTTAGAAGTTCTCCAGGCCTTTCTTTCAAGGTGCTTCTGGGTGGACTCAAATCCACACCCAAAATATGACATTATATTTATCTTTGAAATTGTCTATCAGAATGGAGATTGAGCAATTTCTGGAGTCCCGCTCAGAGGAAAACTTTTAAGTGGTGCAAAGAAGATAACAACTTGGAATCAAGTTTGTGTATCTGTATTTCCTTTGTATTAACTGTGCTGCTGGTGCGATGTTACATTTCTTGTTTTCTGGAAACCCGTGAAGCAAAAAGTTCCCTCATTCAGGACACGATGCAATTCTTCTTTCATCTCAAAAACAGACTGTGTAGAGAGACGCAAGTCAGGACCTTAGTATCTGCAGATGGTTCATAAAACATAAACTGATTCACTAACATGGGGCGAGCCAGGGACAGGGAAAAAATAATTTGAGATTGTTTTTGGTTTTTTTTTAGAATCCTTTAAAGAAAAACAACAGCCACATCTAAGGCTGTCTTTGAGGCTGCTGTTCCTTTATTGATATCATACTGGAGAGCTTTAAATCTTCCACATTGACCACTTGGACAAATGAATATTCTAAATAATTCAAAGTGGGGCGGGGATTTTAATTATCTTATAAACTGAGCCTCCCATTTTCAAATGTTGCTCTTTGAAATTCTCAAATCATTCTAAATGCAAGATTTACAGAGGATATGGTTTATTTTAGGGTAGGCCCAAATATTTTAAAATAGCCACGAAGCTATTGTATTTTTTAATGAAGTGTGTTTCTGTTTAAAATCTAGTAAACTTTGTTTTTCCACCAGGTTTCTTTAGAAGACAAATATTTTGTTGCCATAGTAAATCTCATCTGCAAGTAAGCTTTCCTTCTACAGGTTTACACCAAAATCCCAGTTAAACATCTGTGAGACTGTCATCACAAAACAGAAAAAATGAATCTGATCAAGTAGGAGCTCTCTTTTACACACCAAGTATTACTCAGAAGTCTTCCTGGAGAAATCTTCTCCAGTGATTCTTATAATAACTCAAGAATGGTGCATCCTTAGCTCCTTTTAAGAGAAGATGCCACAAACTTTTTATTGCTACAATTAAACTTAATTTCCTCCTCTAGAACCCATCTTTTCTCATTAGGCTCAACTCTACCCTGAGGGGTCCTCCAACACATCCCTGTCTTCACTTGGCAATGGCCTCACTAGCCCTTTTAAATTGCTTTTGTTTGCTTATTTTTAAGGCATTTAGTCCCAGCTTTTGACCATTATGGTGGTTCATATCTAAATGTCCTTAGCATCATGGCATTTTCCTTCGGTTCCAAGCAAAAAAAAAAAAAACAGAAAAGCATACTTTTTATACTCAGCATTTCCCTTTTAAAAGCTATAGTTGACAATAGCATTGTAAAAACACACACAACAAAATTACAGCAACAATCACACACACATGAGACTGAATGTTAATAATTTAAATATACAAGTTAAGAGATAGAGAGCAGCAGATGGATAAGAACGCAGGGCACATCAATATGTTACTTACAAGAACGACACAAAGACCAAAAGAGACCCCCAAAAAAATCAAAGGATAAAATATATGTGACAACTCCATCCTAAAAAAAAGAGCAGCGTCAATATAATCTCTGGTAAACTAAACTTCAAGGCAAAGTCTATCAAGACAGACAAAGGGCATTGAACAATGAAACAAGAAGACATAACCATAATAAACATATACATACCTAATGAAGAATTCTCAAAATATATTAATCAAACTCATTTAGAGCTGAAAAGAAAAACAGACAAGCCAGCAATAATAGTAGGAAATTTCAATACACTACTCTTGAGGTAAAACACAATACCTGCGAAGGAAATCAGCAAAGACACAGGAGAAGCAAAAAAATGCAATCAAACAAATTAACCTCCTAGACATATACAGAATACTCCACTCAACAGCACAATATAAATTATTCTCTAGTGCACATGTAATATTCTCTAGGGTGAACTAGATGTTAGAGCACAAATCAAGTCTTAACAAACTTTAAAATAATGATATTTTACAATGCATTTTCTCAGACCAGAGCACTATAAAATTAGATAAAAATAGAAAGAGCAAGGGAAAATATTTTTTAAATGAGGAAACTGAATAACACAGTGCTTAAAAGCTACAGGGTATGAAATAAACAATAAAATTTTTAAAGTCCTTGAAACCAATGGGACTGAAAACACATTCCAAAACCCCTAGTCCATAGTATGTTAGAGGAAAACTTATAGCAATGAACATACATATGAGAAAAGAAGAGAGAACCAAGATCAACACTGTAACCCAGCATCTTCAGGAATTGAAGAAGAGCAATAAAATAAAATGTTAGCACCAGGAGAAAAGAAATCATAGAGATAGAGTAGAAAAAAGATCAGCAAACAGTAAAAAAAAATAAGCAAAACGAGAAGTTAGTTCTTTGAAAAGATTACAAAAGTGATAAAATCCCTAGCAAACAACAAAGGAAAGAAAAAGAAGATGCAAATATCAAGAATAAGAAGTGACATTACAACACAATCAAATAAATAATAACATGAAAGATACACCAACAAATTTGAAAATCTAGGTGAAAGGGACAAATTTCAAGAAACCTACCAAATTAATGCAGATTGATGTAGAAGATTTCAACAGACCCATAACAACAAATAAATAAATAAATAGACCAAGTCATTAAAAAACTTCCAACAAAAAAATCCTCCAGGGGCAGATGACTTTATCAGTGGATCCTATCAAACATTCAGAGAAGAGTTGACACCAATTATACCTAAATTATTCCAGAAAAAGACAGGAAACTTCTAGCCTCATTTTATGAAGTTAACAGAATGCTCATGCCAAAACCAAACAAAGGCATTCTCAGGGTTGAAAATCATAGGTCAATGTTCCTTATTAACATAAATGTGAAAATTCTTTTTTGTTGTTGTTGTCTTTTTTTGGGGGGGGAGGGGGGTGACATCACTGCTCTCCGGTGGTGGGAGTAGGAGGCCCAGCCCCACTGCTGGAATTGAACCTCTGTCCCAGTGGGCCGCAGTCCCACGCACAACCACTACGCCACCGGGGCTCAGCCAAATGTGAAAATTCTAAACAAAAACCTAGCCAATAGAATCAAAATATGTCAAACAAAACAAAACAACAACAAAACACCACGTGATAGGTTTTTTGTGTCAACTAGGCCAATAGGAACATATGGACAGAATTTAATCAGATTGAGGTTTGATTGGAGAGTGACTGAGATAAAGACAGCTGATATTCCATCTTCCTCCTGTTCCCTGGTGATCGGACAGGCATGCTGCTGCTTTAGCTAGTTCTCTGCCTCAACTTCTGTACTACACTACCTGTAGGTCAAGTTAATCCAATACTGCTTGTGGGTACATCACTTGAGTTTGAGGCTGGTGGAGCCTGTCACCGTGCATCATTTGCATTCAAGAACACATCAGGTCTGCTTTGCTAAGCTCACATGCTACTGACTGTTGCCGACCCACCCTGCTGTCTGCTGACAGACTCTGCCTGTCTTGGTGAAATGGACAAATTTCTCCTCCCTTGACCTTGGATTCATGTGAGTTGAAGGACAGGCAGTATATTAATTATTCTGTGTGGACTAATTAGCTGTTATATTTCTTCTTGCTATATAAATATATATATATATATATACACACACACACACACTCATAAGTGTCCTCGTCTTGTTTCTAGAGAAACAAGATCATAAATATGGGATTCGTAAACTGATTATTCAGCCTTATTTGTCCTAACAGTACGAAGAATGCTGCCTCTACCCCTAAAAGTATGGATAAATCCAACACTAATACTAGAGATGGTGGTGTCAATTCATGGTGTGAAGTGAGAAAGTTAATATCTATTATTGGATATTATATGTGAAGTGTGGTAGGAGGAGAGACTCTGGTTGTGTTTGATATTTTCCAGCAGTTGTGTCTGCATGAGAAGTAAAGGGAAGCTGGTTGGCTGGTCCTCCTTGTATTATAAAATGTGATCAAGGAAAGGGAAAAACTCAAAACCTCAGAAGCATGTCTCAAGTGCCAAATTACAAACCTAAAAGTTTATGCATGTGTACAAACTAGAGCCTTCTCTCCTCTACTAATAGAGGTAGTATAGCACACAAGTTGAGGCAGAGAAGGAGCTAAAACAGCAGCATGCTGGTACAATCACTAGGGAACAAGAGGAAGATGCGACGCCAACAGTGTTTCTCTCAATCACCCTCCAATCAAGCTACTGCCTGATTAAACTCCACCCACATGTTCCTACTGGCCTAGTTGGCACAATAAACCTAACTATCACACAGCACAATCAAGTGGAATTTATACCAAGTATGCAAGGACAGTTCAGCATTAACAATCAATGCAATCTACGATATAGAAAAACAAAAACAAGAACCAGCTGATCATATGAAAAAACACAGAAATGACACTTGGTAAGACTCAACACTCATTCCTAATTAAAACACCCAGGAAAATAGGAGAAAACGATTATTTCTCAAAATAATAAAATTTTCCCTTGCAAGTGGAAAATGGAAAAGGATGTCCCTGATAATCATTCCTTATTCAACATTGCACTAAAAGTTTTGGCCAGAGATAATGCAAAACAATAATAAATCAAAGGAATCAAAATTGTCAGAGAAATAGAATGCTCTTCATTTGCATATAATATGATTTTATGTGTAGAAAATTCCTAAAATTCTATAAGAAATATGTTGGGAACAATCAAAATACTCTGCAACATGATTGGATGCAAAATTAGTATGCAAAAGACAATAAACTAAGAGAACAATATCATTTACAAGAGCTATCAAGTGATGAAATACTTTGGAATAAGTTTAATCAGAGAGACAAAATATTTTTACAAAGAGAATGACAAAACACCACTCACAATCAGCATAAATAGGGCTGAACCCCGGTGGCGTAGTGGTTGTGCACGGGACTGCGGCCCACTGGGATGGAGGTTCAATTCCAGCAGTGGCTCCACAGGAGCAAAGGCTGGACCTTTTACTCCCACCACCAGAGGGCAGTGATGCTGCCCCAAAAGACCAAAAATAAAAGCATAAATAGACTTTCATAAATGAAAGAATGTTTCATATTCACAGAAGGGAAGACAAATGTGTGAAAATATCATTATCATCCAAAATCAAATATTTCCATTCAGATGCTAACTGAAAGCAACCTTATGGAACAGAATTGTGCCTGTGAGTTTCCTATACTCTGTTTTTTAAGCATTTTATTGGAGACTCATTCAATTCTTATCACAATCAATACATACATCTATTGTATGTGAAACACATGTGTACCTTTGTTGCCATCCTCATTCTCAAAATGTTTTCTTTCTACTTGAGTCCTTGATATTAGCTCCTTATATTCCCCTTCCCTCCCCCCTCCCTCATGAATCTTTGAAAATGTATAGATTATTATTATATTGCATATCATATACTGTGCGATGTATCCTTTTACCCACTTCTCTATTGTCTATTGTCTATCTCTCCAGGAGAGAGATTATATGTAGATCCTTGCAATCAGTTCCCCCTTTCTACTCTACCTTCTTTCTACCCTCCCGGTATCGCCACTATCACCACTGGTCCTGAAGGGATCATCTTCCCCATATTTCCAGTTCCTATTTATACCAGTGTACCTCTCCTGGTCTAGCTGGATTTGTAAGGTAGAATTGGGATCGTGATAGTGATGGTAGTCAGGTGGGGGAGAAGCATTTAAGAAGCAGAGGAGGGGTGAGTCCCAATGGCATAGTGCAGGACAGCGGCCCATGGGCTTGGCGATTCAATTCCAGCAGCATCTCTCCAGGAGCAAGGCTGGGTAGCTTCTATGACCACCAGAGGGCAGTGATGCCCCCCCCCCAAAAAAAGTAGAGGAAAGTTGCATATTTCATTGTTGCTACACTGTACCCTGACTGGCTTGTCTCCTGCCTGCAACCCTTCTGTAAGGGTTCACTTCACCTACAGATAGGCGTTGAGTCCCAAATCTGTACTTCCCCTCATTTATAATGATATAATTTTTAGTTCTTTGATACCTGATCCTTTTCACACCTGGTCACACAGTCTAGTGTGCTTCTTTCATGTGGGTTTTGTGGCTTCAGAGCTAGATGGTTGCATGTTTACCTGCAAGTCTTTAAGACCCCATATACTAAATCTTCTAATAGCTGGGCATTATCATCTTTCTTCACCACTTTTGCTTATGCACACATATATCTTCAGTGATCGTGTTGGGAAGGTGAACATCATGGAATGCCAATTTAATAGAACAAAGTGTTCTTGTATTGAGGAAGTACTTGAATGAAAGTACAATATCCATCTACTATCTTAATACTAATCCTGTAAGCACATGCACGTAGATCTATTTCTCCATCATCATATATAAATATATTTATCTATGCACATGCCTGTATTTATACCTATATAAACGTCCTTTGCCTCCCACTTCTTTCCTCTTTTCCCTTTTACTTTCCTCTTGTCCCACTATCAGGCTCAGCCTTTATTTGGGTTTCAGTAATTTCTCTCTGTTACATTACTCTTGATCAATCCCTATCAGGCTTCTCACACCCACCTTTTCACTGATTTTGGATCACTTATTTTTCCCTTATCCCTGGGTTGGTCAACACCATCTCCTTTCCCCCACCTCCCCATACCCCATGCCCCCCAGAACCATCAGTCCCATTGTTTTCTCCTCCAGACTGTTCATCCAGTCTATCTTATCTAGATAGACTTACAGAGATAATAATATGTAAAAAATAACAAGACATCATAAGATGAAGCAACCAAAGAAAACAAAATGATAATAGCAACAAAAAAAAAACAATGTCCAGAAAAAATATATAAATAAGTATAATAATAATAATAATAATAATAAATAAAACCCTGTAAATAGTTCAAGGTCTATTTGTTGACCTCTAGGAGTGCCCCCCAATTGAGTTTGATGGGGTGCCCTTTGGGACCTCCATACTCTGCTGCACACCCTTAGTGTTTAGTCTTGGTGTGGCAGCATCAGACAGCATACAATACTGATGCTGCTTCTCTGCTGCTGTCCCCACTGGGTCTTGTCCTAGACTACATCTGTACAGGAGTAGAAATCCTCCTCCTTCTCCCTCCGAGTGGCTGGTAATTTCGAACGACTCACTCCTGGGAGCAGCCCACTGTGTAATGCCACCCAAGCAATCTATAAATATAATGCAATTCCAACCAAGAGCTCGAGCTCATTTTTTGAAGAGATGGAAAAACTTATTAGTAACTTTATATGGAGCAGCCAGAGACACCCCATAAGCTAGGAGTTTCTAAAGAAGAACAAAGCAGGGGACTTCTCAGCGACCTCAAAACCAATTACATGGCCACAGTAGTTACAATAGTCTTGTCCTGTGCCAATGGCACAGACTGGAAAACTCAGGAATAAACTCACCCACCTACAGACAATGGATCTTCAGTTAAAGGTCAAAAACATTAAGTGGGGAAGATGTAGCTTCTTTAACAAATGGCGCTGGCAAATTGATCTCCAAATGCAGAAGAATAAAGCAGGACTCCTTTAATCCATGTACAAAAGCAAACTGAAGATGGGTCAAAGCTAAATATGAATCACAGAGTTATAATTACTATAAAGGAGAAAATAGGGACAAACATAACAATTCTACTGCAGGGCAAAGACACATCATCAAACAAAATATAGGCAACAATAAAAGACAAAATAGATGACTAGGGCTTTTCAAAAATAAGACACCTGTGTGTCTTAAAAGATTTCATCAAAAGAGTAAAAGAGAACCCAAAGAGTGGGAAATGGTGGGGCAATGACACAATGAACAAGGGACTAATCTCTAAAATGCACAAGAAACTCCAGTACCTCAAGAATAAAGGATAAATAATTCAATTTATAAATGAACAAAGACCATCAACCTCCAGTCCATCAAAATGGCATTCAAATGTAAAAAAAGAAAAATGCTCACTATTATTAGCCATCCAATAGATGCAAATCAAAATAATAAAATCCCACCATGTACCAATAAAGACAGCTAACTAAGTATTACTGTGGCAGTCATGTACTCATGTGTCAATTTCATGATTGGGAGTGTAGGAGTGGAGTCTAGCCTGTCAATCTGGAGATAGTCAATGAGACCTCCATGTGGGCAAGGCTTTCTCCTGAGAATTCTGGGAAGTCTCATGGTATTTCCCAATTGGAGTAGAGAGAATTGGACTCAGTCTTCAAGTTGACAAACTGTTGACTAGACAAGATGACAGCATACTGATCGATCCTCATTCTTGGAGAATGGCGGAGCCGGAGAAGAGACCACATGGACTTGCCCTGATGGAGCCAAACCTCTGGGGCCAGAGAAGCCACATGGAAACTCCTGCCAGTGTTGCGATGCTTGGGAGGCCACAGGATGCCTGTGCTGAGTGCCGAGATGCCTCTACTGCTTCTACTGCCACCAGACACACAAGACTTTGCACCCACTGAGCTGTGATTGTCCTGGTGTTATTACACATGCTTCATAAGTCAGAAGGAGACTTTACAGACTGATATTGGACATATGGGCTGATATCAGACTTGAGACGTTGGACTGGACTGGGTTGGGATGCTTTCTCAATGTTCCATTCCTCTTGTATATAAAACTTTCCCTTATATCCATGTGCATGTTTATAAATTTGTTACTCTACCTGGACTAACACAAAAACAAAACAAAATAACAAACGCTGGTGAGGCTGTGAAAAGATTGGGACCCTCAATCATTACCGGTGTAACTAAAAACTTGCAACAATGGTTGAAAGTGCTATGGTGAAAACTCACACAACTGGGAATAGAAATCACTTTTGAGCCAGCAATCCCTCAGCTAGGTATATACCCTAAAGAATTAAGAGCCATAATATGAACAGACATATACACACCTATATTCTTTGCAGCATTGTTCACAATAGCAAGTCAATGAAAACATCCTATGGGTAAAGAAACGTTGGCGTAAACACACAATGGGATATGACACATCACGGAAAAGCAACGATGAAGTCTCAAAGCACCTTATGGCATGGATTAATCTAGAGGACATTGTGTCAAATGAAAATAGTCAATTGAAAAAGTACAAATATTGTATGATACTACTATTAGAAAGAAGGAGGGGGAAACAAGATACAAATTTTCATTCTACCGAAATAGAGTTAGCAGTTTACCAAAATAGGAAGGGAACAAAAATGAAACAATAGACTAGAGGGCAGACAGGTGTTAGCTGGAATGAAGGGAAAGACAATAATGCATAGGATGGAGAATAGAAATCAAAGGTGGGGGAGACTGTGGTAAACTATTGGTGGGTTGATAAGTAGCAAAAATTGTTGTATATAAGATTAATTATTGAAATGTGAACCCCCACTTTATTCACATTTTAGAAATTTTTTAAATGTTGTTTAGTTGATTCCAGCTGCATCAGAGTAGAACTGTGTTCCACAGAATTTTCAAAGGAATAAATGCATGAACTAGAACCTGAGTAGCAATACTTTTTTACTTAGCCTGGTATTTTCCTTTGGAGAATGTAACTTACCTAAACTCAGTCAAATCGCCATTTAAAGTCAAAGAAGAAATCACATTGAAATTTAATGATACTCAATGCCTCTATCTCCCTTCATCTCCAAATGGGTCACTTTATCTCAAAACCAGAACTCTCCTGCATTATGGGTAGTAGTTGACACTTTCAGGGAAGTACCAAGAGCTGCAATGTGCTATTTCCCTCAGTTATGGTTCATTATATTCCTGTCCTATAGCACCCAAGAGGGCACCTAGGTGGTACAGACAGTTAATGCAACTTAGAAAGTCAAAGTTCAAGTCTAAACAGAGGTTCCTTAGAAGGTCCCTGGCTATTTACTTCCCAAAAATGCAACCGTTAAAATCCCTGTGGAACATAGGCCTACACTTATTTACACTGGGGTCTCTAACTTGGAATCAACTTCATAGCAATTAGTTTTTAAAACTCTGAGATAAGCCCTAACCACTGTCACTGATTATTTAAAGAGGCACTATGAAGATAAATTACCCAAAACTTGGAGATAATTCAAAGAAGAGGAAGCATGTCCTTTCAACCACATACTGGGATATAATTTAACAGGTTTTCCCAAATATTATTTAGTAACCTGGTAAACTCTTCCAAACCCAGATTATGCTCTTCAGTAGTGCTCCCAGCATCTGTTCCACAGGTGACAGGTACAAGGCTGCCCTGCAAAAGAAAGATGATTCTGTATGCTTCCATAAAGATTTACAGCCTCAGAAACCCTAAATAGTGTGTCTGTGAGCCTGATTCCTCTCAATAGCAGAGGTTCTAGTTAGTATTGCCTCTTTTCCCACAATAACCAAAATGTGAGAACAATCAAAATACCTATCAGTAGATAAAATGGACAAACAAAATATTTTAGAAGCATAAAATGGACTATTGCTAGCCAAAAGAAAAATAAAATTGTGTTGTGTGCTGCATAACCTTGAAAACATTATGTTGAATGAAAAAGTCACAAAAGGACAACTATTATAAGATCTCATTTATAGAAAGTAAGCAAATACACCATAACCAAACATTATTAGTGGATACCAGAGGTTTAGGGAGCTTGGAGTTTATGTTAATGTTCATGAGATAATTTGGGGAAAAGATTGTGATAGGAGACTGTCTTATTGGTGGTTTAAAACAACCCCCACAACCACCCCACCCCACATACATGGCAAAACAAAGAAGGGGAGAAACCAGCACTCTGTCCACATCAGATTATGAGTTTTTCTCTTCTCCATTTCCTCACACACACGTAGTAGACAAAAATCTCATAAAGTCAGAGGTGTTCAGTATTTTTTTCCTGGGTCTAATTTCTTATTTGAGTTGGCATTTACATGTTGTTTACCTTTTACTTGCTGGTAGAAACCTAATCTGAGCTGAGTAATAGCCAGTTCTATCCTTACCTGATGGGCTGCAGGAATGTTTTAGAAAGATAACATAATGCCAGGAATGTGGTGCTGATATCTGCCACACTATCTCTATGTATTTGTTGTCTTTTGGGATGAGTGTGGTTGCTGCATCCCTAAATTCCAAATTCAGAACCAACCCACATCTGATTGTTGCTCAGTTGACACATATATTTATATCCCCACACCTCTCAGGGGACTCTAAAGCCAGATGTTGTTGACTTTCTCTGTCTACATGCCACACTCAGGCATTTTTATATTCTTTGACTCTTAGGTTAAAAGTCAGTCATTCATAACATGGAAATGAAAGAAAAGGATTATTGGATAACATGGAAATAAAATAAAATGATTATTGGTATACTTAAAATTAATAATAGAACAATATCTAATAAGCCATTTTAGAGAGTATCGGATGCTCATCAGAAGCACTTCTCAACTTTTTACCAATTATCACCCGCAACAAGAAAGTTTTAACATAATTAATTGAAGCTAATTAGTGTAATTTAATAATCAAGTTAATGTTATCTAATTTAAGTATGAGAAATTAAAATACTAAAAAACAATCTTTTTTTAATTAAAAACTCTGATTGTTATGTTTTGTGTTACTTGTCTGGGCCAGGATCTTCAAGTAAACAACTCAGGTCACAACCTGGTGATATCTCCTGAGGGTATGTAGTATACTTCAAATAGACACAATCTCTCTCTGTGTGTCTTCTACCCACTCCCAACCTCCTTTGCTGTGTGGCTTCTGCACCTGTTTCACTGGCCACCGTTTTTTTCTGTGTGTTGTTTTTAATTAAGCCTATGATCTGCCATAGTGCTTACCATCTCCTGGGAGCTGTCACTGACTTGGCATGACGTCTGATTGCCTATCTGTCTCTGCATCTACCAGCCATGCTCTCCCTGCTTTATCTTTCTGCTTTGTCCTCCTACCTCCAGGTTCATTTTCCGGCTTCCTGATTTTCCTTAACATCAGGCACATGAACTTGAACCAAACTGGACTCCTTCTAAAACTGTGCTAGCCATTTTTCAAGATAAAAATGTCTCTTGTTATATACATATAAAAATGTCACTGATTTTGCTTCTCTAGAGAACCCAACCAAACACATAATCTACAGATCACCTTGAGATAAATTAGAATTCCAGAACACTTCATTGTGGTTATGTGAAATGTGATAGGTAGTTTTGTTGTGACAACATGGCTAACGAACACATGTAAGATTAATTGAAGGGTGGAGATATAAATGACTCAGTGAGTCTCGCCCTTCTCTCTCTGGCTCTTGGATCTTCTGACCAGCTGGCTGCCTTGTTTGCCCTGTGCCTCAATTTGCAAAGTATACTACCTGTGGAACACCTAACACATGGACTGTGTTGCTGTGAGTTGAGGTTCCTTCAAGCCCTGCTTCACCATGCTACTGGAATAAACATCTCTTGAGCTGGGAACTTCAGACCCTGTCATCTGGCTGACTGTTGGTGACCTACCTTGCTGTTTGCTGCCCGTGGCCAGACAGCCTGGATTGCTCTACAGAGGACTACTTGGCCACCCTCAAGACATGAAGGACTGCCAGTGTTCTAGCTGTCTCACGCAAGTGAGTTGCACTGCACCATTCATACTGCTTTATAGATTAGTTAACTGTTTATTTCTTATGTTATATATATTTCTATATAAATATATATTATACATAAAATTATTAGTGTTCTGGTTTTGTTTCACTAGAGATCCCTGTCAAACATGATGGAGCTTATACATGAAACAAGAGGTAGCTGCTTGAACACAAAAGAGAAATGCTGTGTGATTTAAAATCTGGAAGTATGTTCAAAGATTGTTTCTTTTTATAATATTTATCCTCTCTTTAATAATTAATTAATAATAAAGAGTGAGTTAACCAAGTTTGCCTTCTCTGAGACAATAGCTTCTTAACTGGGGGATGATATTGCCCCTAAGAATATGGAAGGAGGGGTGAAAATTGGTTTTAGTAGGTAAAAATCATCTTAGATAATATAATGGTTTGTGGTCCTCTGACGCTCAACCCTATTGAAAAACTTGCTGCTGTTGCTATTGTTGCTAAACGCTGTCAAAGTGATGCTAACTCAAAACAAGCTTACATAGGAAAGCATGTCATACTGTCCAGTCCTGTGTCATCCTCACAACGCAGATTGTTGTGCTTGAGCCCATTGCTGTAGTCACTGTGCCAATCCATCTTCATTTCCATTCTTCTTTCCTCATTAACTATGACCCAGTTAGAGGTTAATTTCTCAAAGATCAAGAATTAACAGATTATGTTTTCCAGAAAACTTCCAAGTTATTTGTACAAAGATAGATTCCTCTGTGAAGTAAGCATGCAGTTAACCTGCTCACAGTCTCCATATGCCTGGGAGAGATTTTGTTCAGGGTGTGGTATACTCCTATATGAACTGACAGTGTGCAGAAGCTATCTCACTTCTACCATGATATCTGAAGTCTGCAACTGGTCACCAACCTCCTGTTATATGGACAGGTACCACCAGCACACTGATGACTTGGGATACATTTAGCTGATCTCAAATGCATTCAGCTCAATACTTCATCTTCCTGTGCCTGCTTATCAGCCCCTATGGCTACAGGAGTCAAGAGAAGAACACTCCAGCTTATATATGTGACCCATGGACTTGAACGATATTGGACTTACCCACTTCTACAATTGTGTGAGCCCTTTCTTGATATAAATAATGTTCTATATACATACACATAAAAGAGTCACTGGTTTTGCTTCTTTAAAGAACCCAGCTGTGATGGGCAGCTTTGTTATGCCAACATGGCCACAGAAGATTGGTGGGTCTGTTGTGATGGCACGGCCAATGAACACATGGGATGAATTGAAGGGCAGAGATAGAAAGGGCTCAGCGAGTCCCACCCTCTCTCTTGCTTTTGGATATTCAGACCAGACAGCTGCCTTTTCCGTCCTGTGCCTCCACTTCCAAACAACACTACCCATGGAACACCTAATCATGGACTGTGGAGCTGTGAGTTGAGGTTCCTTCAAACCCTACTTTGCCACACTCCTGGGATATACATATCTTGAGCTGAAGACTTGTGGACTCTGTCATCTGGCTGACTGTTGGTGACCTGCTCTGCTGTTTGTTGCCTGTGAGCAGATAGCCTGAATTGCTCTACAGAGGAATACTCAGCAGCCTCAAGACTTGAAGGACTGCTAGCCTTCTAGCTGTCTCACACAAGTGAGTTGCACCAAGCAATCTGTACTGCTTTATAGATAGTTGGTTGTCTCTTTCTTATCTTATATATCTTTCTCTATATATAAATATATAAAAAGAGTTACTAGTGTCCTGATTTTATTTCTCTAAGAGAACCCTGCCTGACACACCAGCCTAACACAAAAATTAAACAACACAGTTAATCAACTTGACCTCTTGGACCTATGAAGAACACACCACTCAATAATAACAAAATACACATTCTTCTCTAGAACACATGGAACCTCCAGAACAGACCATATGTTAGATGAGAAAGCAAGCCTCAGTAAATTTTAAAAATCAAGATATTATTAATGATCTTCTGGCACTACAATGCTAGGCCAATGGCAAAGAACAGAGATGTGTTAGTCCGGGTAAATCAGAGAAACAAATTTCATATACACAATATGGATATAAGGAAAAGGAAAAGGAATGGACCACTGAGAAAGCATCTTAACCCAGTCCATTTCAAAGTCATAAGTCCTATATTATCCCATATGCCCGAAACCAGTCTATAATGTCTCCTTCCAACTCACAAAGTCACAGGTCAGTGAGTGCAGAATCCCAGAACTGGCAGGGGTCTCCCCATGGCTCCTCGCTTCCAGGGCTCAGGGTCTATAAATAGCATCCAGTGGTGGCAGAAGCAACTCATCGCTGGCAGGGGTCCCCACGTGGCCTCTCCAGCTCCAGAGGTCTGGTTCCATCAGGGCAGATACGTGTGGTTTCTCCTCTGGCTCTTTCAGCTTCTCGGATGCTGCCATCTTGTCTTGTCTGTGACTAATCGTCTCTCCAACTCATTCCCAACAACTGGGAAAGATAGATTCTCATCTCCATGACGGAAATATCGCGATATTTCCCAGAAGTCTCAGGAGAAAGCCATGTCCACACAGAGGCCTCATTGGCTACTCAACGGCTATCTCCAGATTAACAGGCTAGACTCCACCCCTACATCTCAATCATGAAATTAACATAAGCACATGACTGCCACAAGAGAACATTGAAATCCATCCAGAAGATTGAGTTTTTACCAAGCCAAAACACTTTAAATGAGGAAGAAATAGTCTTTTCAACAAATAGCTCAAATTTCTGTCAAGTTAGTGCCAATTCAGAGAATGACCCCAGTGAGCTCCTGAGACTGAAACTGTTTACCAGAGTAGGGAGTCCCAGATTTCTCCCAAGGAGCGGCTGGTGTCTATGAGCTGCTGATCTTGTAAATTACAGCACAAAGTGTAACCACTAGACTGCCAAGAATCTTGTTTAACAAGTAATGCTGAGATAACTGTATTTCTGTTTGCATAAGAGGGAAACACGACCCATATTATTGCACCCCATATATAAAAATGAATTCAAGACTTATGTAAATCCTCCAAAAAAACTTACCCCAATCAGTCAATTCTGATTTATAGTGAACCTATAAGAAAATATAAGATAGAATTGCCTTTGTAGGGTTACAAGACTGTAGCTCTTCATAAGAGTAGGAAGCTTCATTTCTCCCTTGAAGCAACTGGTGGTTTCAAACTCCTGATCTTGTGGTTAGTAGCCTAATGCATAAAGTATTTCCCCACTCAAACTCAAAAACTCACTGCCATCAAGTCTATGCTAACTCATAGGTACTCCCTGTGGAGTAACAATTTCTGAGACTGAAATTGTTAATGACAATATAAAGCTCAGACTTTCTCCCTCAGAGCTTCCAATGGATTTAAACTGCCCACCACAAGGACTGCAGCTCAACCTGAAACAGCTACACCAAAGAGCTCACCCGAGAACTATAAAAATTATCAATGAAAAAATAGGGACAAACATACTGACCTCAATCCATTCATAAACACTATCAAAGAGAATGAACTTATATACATTTCATGGAAAACAAAACAAATAACTAGAAACTGCCTCTACGGTATGTGCTGTGAAGATCCTTAACCGCACAGAAATCCCCATGGAACTTTCTGAAAGCAAGTTGAGCCCATTGACCTTTTAAGGGTTAAAAGCATTGAGATGAGGCATAAATCAGAAATGGACACGAGTTCAATCAAAGGGCTAGTTTTGGGTCACAGGACTGGAATTCTGACTTGAAGAGTAGAAAGTGAATATATCCTTAACTTCAATGTGACCTTAGAATGTAAAAAAACAGAAGGGCACTCTGGTTTCTTTTACATGTGTTCAGAGGACAGGGAAAAATTAATAAGAACTGAAAGAAAATTCATTGAAGACTGAGTAAGAAAATAATAGAGTTTATGAAGAAAGCCTGTGGCCATTCCAATAAAAAAAATTTTTGGAATGAACCAAAACAGAATTGACCACTTTCCCTTAGTAGTTATGCAATGGGCTGCCATCTGCATGATCAACAGTTCAAAACCAGCAGCAGCGCCAAGGAAGAAAGACTGGGTTTTCTACTCCTGTAACAGTTACAGTCTTGGAAAACTACGGGGAATCACTATGCGTCAACATCAACTCAATGGAATAAGTGAGCTTTGCCTGGTACGGGAAGGCATCAGGAACCTAAACAAAGCCAAACAGAGAAACATGAAGGATCTGATGCTTGTCTATGGCAGGATGACTCTAAATTCTGTAGACAACCTGAATCTGGACTGTCTTAGGCATACAAGCCTAGTCTGAGTACACGATAGGAGAAAAGTTCGCCTTCATCGAGTAGTGCAGTAACCCATGCCCAATCTGCTGATCAAAGCATCAAATAAGCCCACCCTCATTCAAAACAAAGATGTCATCTGAAATGTCATGAGAGCTTTCAAAAATGCTATTGGTGATGGTTGCATGGCCCCACAGTCTAGTGAAATGGAAGTGACAATGGCAGAAGCTCTGATGAAACATAAGTCCAGCCTCAATGGCCCAGCTTGGAGCATTGTCTGATGTGCTGCTCATTATGCATTTGAATTTCAGGAAACACTAGTCAAGCTTCAAGCCAACCATTCAGAATCTGATCAACTTGTGGGTGGACTTGAACACAGGTGAGGCAGTGATGGCCATAGAAGCATGCATATGGGATAAATATCATGTTAGAAAAAAACAACTTCTATATTCCTGCACTGTAGTTGCAACCAGAATTCTCTTGATCAAGCTGGCAGAGAAGAATTTGTTAACAAAATTGATTTAAAAAGCACATGCTTTTGGCTATATTCGTCAGTGAAAAAGAAAGAAAATATAAATTATCAATTTCACCCATGAGAGAGGACATTACTATAGATATGAAGAGAATAATGACAAATTAAGAATAATTGTATTCTAATAAATTTGAAAAAGTAGATCAAATGAACAGGTTCCTTTAAAGACACAATTACCAAAATAAAACAAAACTAAAATTTTGAATAATGCTATGCCAGTGAAAGACACTGAATTTATCATTTAAAAATGAACAAATAAGCAAAGTGCTTTCCAACCAGAAAATCTCAGTACCAGATGACCAGATGGTTTCATTGATAAAACTACCACAAATTTAAAGGAGAAATAAAATCAATCAATACTCTAAAAACTTTTTCTGAAAACTGTGCAAAAGGAACTATTTATGAAATTTTATGTGAGCAACATAACCTTCCTTGTTAGCAAACTTATGGATTATATAGACCTACTCCTCACTTATTCAGTAGCTATCCATCACTTCACCATGTATCTGGCAGGAAGAAATACTAAATTGCATGGTTAGAATAACTCTAACTATACAGGGCAAGGTTGTATGCCAATTTAGCTGGGATATGATTTTCAGTGTTTTGGTAGTTATTAGATGCGATAAATTAGCAGCTATGTAGTGATGTAATTTGGCATTCTGTAATGATGTCGGGCTCCTAACCCAAGGTCAGCTGGTCAATCCTTTCATTTGCTCCACAAAAGAAAGATGAGGTTATCTGCATGCATAAAGGTTTATAGATTCCAAAACCCTATGTAGGGTCACTATGAGTCAGAATCAACTTAATGATGGTGGGTTGGAAGGGAGAGTAAGTAATAATACAGTCTTGCTCCATTCTTACATGTTACTGTTGTTTGCTTAACTATTTGGTCTTCAGGACTGAAAATTTGTTGATAAGAGTGGGTGCATTAGCAATTACAGTACAACAATGCAAAACTAAACCTATTACTTTCAAGTCAATCATAATTCATAATGACATAATGAACCTACAGGGCAAAATAGAACTACTTCAGAGGGTTACTAAAACTGTAATTCTTGGCAGACTACCACATTTTCTTCTCAAAGAGCAAATGGTTGGTTTGAACTGCAGACCTTGCAGTTAGCAGTCTAATGCTTACCTAACAGCATTGTCAATTCTCTGTAATCAAACAAAAACAGCATGTAAAAAGCATACTATATTATGAGCAAGTAAAGTTTGTTTCATAAATGCAAGAGTGGTTCAATCTTTAAACTTAATTAATCTAATCTACTTTGTAAATAGAATAAAGAGAAAAATGTGTAAGCATTTCAAGAGACTCAATTCATTCATAATTAGAAGTGAGGAAACAAAGAACTCTGAACATTACACATTTAGAATGAAAAGAAACTTGTTCTTATGTAAAGATCATATACAAAAAAACCTGTAACTAACTTCATACTTTATGAAAATGTTACGGAAAGTTAGGAGGCTCTCCACTTCTGAGTTCAAGCACATTTCCATGCAACATTGTACAAAAGGACTTAACCAGTGAATTACTTGTCCCAGCAGTTGATTTTAAAAAATAAAGACTGAAAAGAATAAAGTTGTGCTTATTCTCACATAGGTATTGGGTAAGTAGAAAACTCTAAGACTTCTGAAACTACTAGAATAAATGAGTGAAGTTAATGAAGTTGCAAGGTATATGGTTATTATATAAAAGTTCATCTATTTCTAAACTCCAATTACAAGAAATTGAGAAATGATATATTAAAATGCAACATTTATGAGGAGTTCCCCCCCAAAAAAATGGAAAAAAGATCTTTGGGGCAGAATTTTAATTTTATGCATTTTTCCCATCAGGCAAGCATCCAGCAACTTGCTCTGAGTTAGTACACACAGTGTTGTTGCCTGGGAAAGTTCTGTCTGGTCATATTGAATTTCTGTGTGAAAGAAATTTCACTCAAACCTTATTTAATGTGATGGTTGATTTAAGAGAGCAGCATGCAGCTGTGAAATTTTGTTTCCTGATGGGGAGAAATGCTACACAAAATGTTGCAATACTGAACACAGCTTACAAGGACAGCACTAAAGGAAAAACTCAAGTGTATGCATGGTTTTCTCAAGTCGAAAAGATGAAATGTTGATTGAAGACAAACATATTCTGGACATTCGTCAACTTCTCAAAAGGTGCATTTGGAGCTAATTCCACCAGGTCAGACTGTTGGTCAAGCTCTCTATTTAGAGATTCTGAAAAGATTGCATAACAGCATGCAACACAAAATCCGGCTTGATTTCTGACATAGGACAGGTTTTACCCCACGACAATGCACTCGTTCATGTAGCCATCTATCTCAGTGTGCCAGTTTTAATAAAAAAAAATAGCGTGTCTCTCTTGAATCCTGCACCTTACTCACCTGGGGCACGTGAAAGGTCACTGATTTGACAACTTAGAAGAGGTGAAGAAAATAATGAGTGAGATGCTGTCAACCATCGAAACAGATGAGTATGAAGCATGCTTTCAAGAATGGAATCACAGATTCAACAAATGAGTTAAGTGTCATGGATATTATTTTGAAGATGATACATTTTAATACATATCTTTAGGGGTAAAACGTTTGGGGGTACCTCTCATACAGCAGCACCACAATAATTAAGAATGAATAAAAATAATTAACTTCAAACATTGCTGGTAAAAATTAGAGGACGGAGAAAAGATTGAAATTGCTAAGGATTTCATTTTGCTTGCATGCACAATATTTGTGGAAGCAGCAGTCCACAAACCAAAGGACACATTGTATTGGGTAGATCTGTTGCATAGACCTCAATAAAGTGTTGAAGAGCCAGGATGTCACTTAGAGGACTAAGGTGTGCCTAAACCAAGCCTTGGGGTTTTCATCTCATATATACGTGAAAGGTGGACACTGAATAAGAAAACCCAGAGATAAGTCAATGGGTTTGAATTATGGTGCTGGAAAAGAACAAACAGATCTCCGCTAGAAAAAAGTACATGCATGCTCTTGCAAAGTGTGAATGATGAGACTTCATCTCACATACTTTGGACATATTATCAGGCAAGACAAGCCCTGCAAAAAGATGTCATGTTTGGTAAAGTAGAAGGGCAGTGACAAAGAATACCCTCAAGTTGGTGGATTGTCACAGGGCCTAAACTCATTAAAGCAATGAGTTTAAGCATAACAGCAATTGTGAGGATGGCTTGGCCTGGGTAATGTTTTTCCCTGTTGTAGACAGGGCTACTAATGGCTGTCTCATACCTACAACAGATACATGGAAAGATATACGATGTCCAAGGATTAACAACAAAACCCACTACACCTCTGTCAATTCTGACTCAGCAACTCTATGAGACAGAATAGAACTGAACAAAAAGCCTCATTTTTCTCCTAAAAGAAATTGGTTGACTTGAACTTCGGAGCTCTTCCGTCAGTGTTCTTTGTACAAAGTTTAGAAGACTTAATATTGTCAATATGTCAATTTTCTATGAAATAAATGATAAATTCATTGTTATCCCATTTGAATTGAATTCAAAATTCATACAGAAAAGAAAAGGACATAGCACAGCAAAAATAATCTTTGAAAAGATCGAATTGAGAAAGTTTAAGATCAACCAGTTTTAAGAACTACTTTCAAGCTACATTATGGAAGGTATTCTGGTATTGAAGCAAGAACGTATTTATAAATTAATAGAGTATAGAAATAGATACATCCTTATATAATCAATTGAGTTTTGATAAAGATATCAGCACAACTTTTTGAAGAATGTCTTTCAACAAGTACTGCTAGAATAACTATGACATATATGAGAGGGGGGAATTTTTTTTCCTGCAGGTGCCTCCATAGACAAAAATTAATTTGAAGTAGATCATAACTGTAACAGCTAAAATGGTAAAGATTCTAAAAGAAACAGTTCTAAAGAGAAAGCAAACGAATATATTCTCCATTAGTGGATAGGCAAACAATTCTTAGATACATGATGTATTAATTACAAGAGAAAAAGGTTAGTTTTATTAAAATTAAAATAATCTGTTGTTCAAAAAACATCATGAAGAAATGATCAGACACACCAAAATTTGAAAGAAAATTATCCAAAATACACATACTTGAAAGATATACTTTACTCATAAAGAACACCTTTACCTCAACAATAAAGAGACAAACAACTTTTTAAATAAGCAAAAGACTATAATCAGGTATCAATTTGAGGATTAAAAGAGAAGGAGTTAGTCTAATCTGTCAATCATTGTCCAGCAAATCAGGCCTCTGTGTTGCCATGGAGAATTCTGGGAACTTCTGTATTTCTTCTATGGAGGCAGGAAACTCTCTGTTCAGTCCCTGGGAGACATCCCTGTTAAAGACACATGGAGAGAAGCTGATGGTAGTCAGAGCCTTAGAGGTGAAGGAACCATGTGGAGATCCCTCCCACACCTGAGATGCTTACAATACCACTAGATCCACAAGACTTCCCACCCACTGGCCTGTGATCTTCCAGGATTTGGTGTCATTGCATGTGTTTTGTGAATTTGAAGAGGGCTTTAAAGTTTGGTATTGGACATATGGGCTAGTATCAAACTTCTGGTTTTGATCTGGACTGAGCTGGGATGTTTTCTCAATGTCAATTGCTCTTGCATTTAAAGCTCTTTCTTATACACATCTGAGTTTCCCTGGATTTTTTTCTCTAGTGTACCCAGACTAGCACCCATACTTTAAAAGAAAATTTTGAGATCTGAGGAGAAAAATGTATTAGAGCTTAATTCTGAGCACCCAGTTTTCAGAACGTAGCATCAGAATTGAAGGAAGGCTTATTACAAGCTGCAATAGACAGATGACACAATTTGCTTGCTGAAAGTGAGAATGACTTGAAGCATTTGCTGAGGAACATGAAGAATTGTAGATTTCAGTATGGATTGTGACTCAATATAAAGACCCAATTGAATTAATAGATAACATAATGAAAAATGAAGAAAAAGCTGGAAGTTGTCAAAGATTTTTCTTGTTTGGATGCACAGTCAGTGCTCACGGGTGCAGCAGTCATGAGCTCAAAAGACATATTGCATTGGATAAATCTGCTGCACAAGACCTTTTTAGAGTAATGAAAAGCAAAGATGTTATTTTGAGGAGTAAAGTGCAGTTGCCTCAAGTCATGATATTCTCCATTGCTCATAAGTATGTGAAAGTTAGATATTGAATAGGAAGACCAAAGTAGCATTGTTACATTTGAATTGTGGTGATAGAGAAATATATGGAAAGTACCATGGATTGCTAAAAAGGACAAAGAAATCTGTCTTGGAAGAAGAAAGCCAGAGTACCCTATTGAGACAAGGATGGCAAAACTTCCTCTTACATAGTTTGAATCTATCATCAGGACAGACCAGTCTCTGGAGAATGACATCATAGGTCAGGAAGGAGAGGAAGGTCCTCAAGGAGATGTATTGACACCATGGTAGCAACAATGTGCTCAAGCATAGGAAAAAATTGAGGGGGGCCCAGGACTATGCAATGTTTCATTCTGTAGTGCATAAAACCTTATGGGTTTTATTCTGACCTCTTGGGTCAGAATCAACTCCATGGTACCTAACAACAACAATAACACAAATGCATAAATTTAAAGGAGGTGGAGAAAAGAGAAACTCAGAAACAACATGTAAAGGAATGATTCAAAGTATTGGTATTGAGAAAGTTAATGACTTATAAAAGAAAATTATTTGTTTCCTAAACTTGATTGGTAACATATTAGTAGTCATCTGTTATAAAATATATTTTGATGATAGAGTATTTGTATTTCTTAGTCATATAACATACAAGATTTCAAAATAATTCAATAACAAAAATAAACATCTGCCATCTGAATCTAGTTATATGTCTTTTAGATGTTTGTGAAAAGTTAATAGTTTATCATTTCTATGACACTAGGAAAATTATGAAAGATGAAGAGATATCTAAAAGAAATTATTTGAAAGTGTCCAGTTCCATTCCCTTAAAGAAGGATCACAGGGAGTAGACGAGCCAATCAGGGTGCAGTATAGCAACAATTAAACATACAATTTTCCCCTAGCTCTTAAATGCTATCGCTCTGTCTCCCACCCCTCCCCCACACTGCCCCTGTCACTACCATGATCCCAAGTCTACCTTACAAATCCAGCTAGACCAGAGGATATACAGTACAGATAGAAACTAGAAACATAGGGAATCCAAGGGGGAACTGATTACGAGAATCTGCACATAACCTCCTACCTGGGTGACAGACAGCAGAAAAGTGGATGAAGGGAGACGTCAGACAAAAAAATAATAATAATAGTTTGTAAATTATCAAGGGTTCTTGAGGGGGGAGAGTGGGGAGAGAAGGGGAAAAATGAGGAGCTGATACTGAGGACTCAAGTAGAAAGCAAATGTTTTGAGAATGATGAGGGCAACAAATGTACAAATGTGCTTGATACAATGGATGTATGAATAGATTGTGATAAGAGTTGTACAAGCCCCCAATAAAATGATTTTTTAAGAAGAGCCCAGTTTTAAATTAACCTCCTTTTTTTGTAAACTAATGAGGACAAATTCTCATCCCATTCTCATATCTGTTCTAGAGGTTTTTGACCCAGTAAATATAGGTCACAGACAATGTGGTAATCTGCTGATTCTATTTCTTTGGTATTCTAGAGTTTTTTGACCCAGTAAATATAAGTCCCAGACAATGTGGTAATCTGCTGATTCTTTTTCTTTGGCATACACACAGAATCTCTTCTCACATCTGTAAATTAATAGACTTCATTGTTCTCTTAATGCTGCAAGAATGTGGGGAAGAAATCAGATGATGCCAAGAAATCAGATGATGCCAAGATATCAGAAAGAATATCTGTGGTTTCCTTCAAGGTAGGTTTTTCAAAAAGCAGCCATTTAAGTTAGGTGACCGCTAACTGCAAGGAGCACACCAGCCTATCGAATCCAAGGATTGCAAAATAATAAAACACAAAAACAGGATGGAATGATATTAGAATTTAAATTCTTTTTTGATGGTTTTGTTTTATTTCTTTTTTTAAAAAAATCATTTTATTGAAGGCTCATGCAGTTCTTATCACAATCTATACATCCATCCATTACATCAAGCACATTTGTACCTATGTTGCCATCATCATTTTCAAAACATTTTCTTTCTACTTGAGCCCTCAGTACAGCTTGTTCACCCCACCCCCACTTCATGAATCCTTGATAATTTATTTTTTTAAATTTTTTCCTATCTTACACTAACTGCTGTTTCCCTTCACCCACATTTCTGTTGTCTGTACTCCTGTGAGGGGGATATATGTATATCATTGTGATTGGGTTCCCCTTTCTCCCCTACTCTCCTAGCATCACTACTCTCAGTATTGGACCTGAGAGGTTTAACAATCCTCGGTTCCTAGTCTTGTGAGCTCTTATCTATACCAGTGTACATGCCCTGGCCTAGCTGGATTTGTAAAGTAGAATTGGGGTCATAATGGTGGGGGAGTGGGGATACATTAAAGAACTAGTAGAAAGTTAAATGTTTCACCCATCCTATACTGCACCATTACTGGCTCATTTCTTTCTTGTGATCCTTTTGTAAGGGGATGTCCAATTGGGCTACATATGAGCTTTGGGTCTCCACTTCACCCTCCCTCTCAATCACATCAATATGATTTTTCGTTCTGGGTCTTTGAAACCTGATTCTATCAACAGGTCATGATCACACAAGTTGGTGTGTTTCTTTTAAATGGGCTTTCTAAATGGTCTGCTAGATGGCTGCTGTTTATCTTCTTGCCTTTAAGACCCTAGTTGCTATATCTTTTGATAGCTGGGTACCATCAGCTTTTTTCACCACATTTGCTTATGTAACCATTTTGCCTTCAGCGATAATGTCAGGAAGGTGCTTATCACCGAATGCCGAATTATTAGAACAAAGTGTTCTTGTGTTGAGGGAATACTTGAATAGAGGTCCATTGTCTGTCTGCTATCTTAATACTTAACATATAAATATATGTGCATAGATCTATTTCCATATCATTATATATAAAGACATGTACATATGTACATGCCTATATTTATATTTCTATATAGGTTCTTTGTCTCCTAGTTCTTTCCTCTATTTTCTTTTACTTACCTCTCATCCAACTATCTTGCTGGACCTTCAGGTTTCAGTAATTCCTCTTGTTGACATTGCCCTTGATCAAGCCCCACCAGGTATCCTATGCCCTTCTCTCCACTGATTTTAGATCACTTGCTGTTCCCTTGTCCCTGAGTTTGCTGCCACTCCACTTCCTTTCCCCTACCTCCCCCTCTCCCATGTCTACCCTCACAACTACCTGTCCCGTTGTTTGCTCCTCCAGGTTGTTTGTCCTGCCTATCTTATCTAGATAGACATGAAAAGACAATAATAAGCACACACAAAAAAAGATGGAGCAAAACAAAGCAGCAAAAGAAAACAAAGCAACAACAATTAAAAAAAAAACCACAGCCTGAGCCCCGGTGGCGTAGTGGTTGTGCACGGGACTGCGGCCCACTGGGATGGAGGTTCGATTCCGGCTCCCAGAAGCAAAGGCTGGGCCTCCTACTCCCACCACCAGGGCAGTGATGCCAAAAAACAACAACAACAACAACAACAACAACAAAAAGAAAAAGAAAAGCCTATAAGTAATTTGTTGACTTTTAAGAGTGCTTTCCAGTTGAGTCTGATGGGGTACCATGTCCTAGCCCCAAAGTCAATTTGTGGTATTCCCAAAGGACTTCATCGCTTTGCTCCTCTTGCTATTCTGTTGTTTGACCCCGGTGTGGTGGAATCAGATTGGGCACAATTCCTGCATTGTTTCTCCAGTATTGTCCCCACATTGCTACAGATCATGTAGAGTTTAAATTCTGAGCAACAAGTCTGTAGAAAGCTATGGATGACATTGAAAGCCCCAAATCTTCACATTGTCCTCACATCGATTATAATCCTTGCATGTTTTCACATGAATTAAATCTCTGGTGAATTTCCTCTGACAATTCACCAGGAATGTGAATAGTCTTGCTCACAAGCCTTGAATAGTGGATGATTGCAGATTCTTTAGTTTAAAACATAACGCTTTTTATCATTTGATCTCCCTTTTGATCCATTCTTTATTCAATACCATTTATTGTTTTCTGCTTTGTTTTCTATATCTGTTTTGTTATATTGTTTTGTTAGCTATTTTGTTTATGCCATTTTTTTATGTTTTTCTTTATATTACAACCAGGATAGGTAAATCTATAGAGACAGTACCTGAAACATTTCTTAGGATTTTGGCATGGGAAGTTGGGGAAAATGGGAAGCTAAAGAGTCTAAGAAATAAGAAAACCTCTAAAATTGGTTGTGGTGATGATTGTACAACCCTTTGTAATATGCTTAAACCACCAGATCATATGTTCTGTGGATTATCTGTCAATAAAATGGTTAAAACTAAAATAATAAAAAATAGTCATAATGTTGCAAGAAAATTAAGTTCCAGGCAATGTAATGAGCTATGCTACAACAAAACTTCAAGGCTTTATTTTTCTCTAATAATGGGGACAAGGTATACTTAGTTTATATTTATTTTCCCAATGCAATTAGAGAAAAGCAATTTATTTTCTTAAATGCAATAAGAAAACTTTCAGTTGCCAAATCATGATGCAGCAATGCTGCAAAGGTATTCTCACACATAGAACTCAAAATTTCCTACTATCAGAAATCTCACTTTCTGCCACAAATTCTCTCAGGGATCAACAGACATCTCTCCTAGCCACCTTCTTTCAACTTATTATCTTTCTTTTTTGACGTCATACTAAGAATTCTTTTACTTCTAAAAAAAGGGTTTGAAAATGAGCTCATTTGAAACATTGGCACCCAGCAAATTAACATTGTAACCATGTAAAAATACCATAATGTAATTTTTACATTCATGGTATAATTATAAGAATTATAATTATAAGAATTATAATGATGTTCAAATTATGCACTCTAATCATGTGATTTAATAATGAATAACATGTTTAAAATGTCAAATCCATTAAAGTAACTCTATGACTTCTATGGTTTGAAATAACCTCAAAAGTCTGTATCTAAGAAACCAACTGTAAGCTATCTACAAAAAGAAGATCTCAAAAATTAAGATTCAGGTAAATTAAAAGTAAATAAATAAAAATATACCATATTAGCCTTAATCAAAGGAAGCACACACACACGCACAATCAAAACATGGACAAAGGACATGAACAAATACTTCCCTAAAGATGATTTTTGAAAATAATCAAATACAATGTCTATGAGGGCATGCCTCGCCCCCAAAGCAAACAAAATGCTCTGCTGGGTGGAGCATGCATGGTACGCATTTTTCCCACTAGATGAGCATTGAGCAACTCCTCTGAGTTAATGCACACAGTGGCATTGTCAGAGAAGGTTCTTTCTGGTCACAGTGAATTTTTTTTATAAAAGCAGTTTTGCTCAACCCTCAATTTTTGTTATGATTAAGAGAACAGCATGTGACTATGAAATTTTGTTGTGATGTTGAACACAGCTTATAAGGACAATGCAGTGTAAAAAACTCAAGTGTACATGAGTGTTTTCTTGTTTCTAAACAAAGGAAATGTTGATTGATGATAGCCCTCATTCTTGATACCTGCCAACTTCCCAAATGGACAAAAATGTCAATAAAATTTGTTTATTTGTGCTTGAAGACCAACAATTCACCAGTGAATAGGTGGTGGGGGTAGTTATCTGTATGATCTTGGAGGCAAGTTCAAAGCATTTTAATGGAAGATCTGGGAATGAGAAGAGTCACTGTGAAATTTGTGCCTCAGGCTTTGACTGGCCAGCAAAGAGAGCTTCTACTGGAAACATGCTGTGTTTTAAAAGAACAACTCCAAAGCAATGCAGACTTTTCTAAAGTCTGTTCTAGTTATGAGACATGGTGTTATGCTTATGACCCCACAAGCAAAAATCAATAGAGTCATGGAAGATACCAGCATCACTTCACCCCAAAAAAGCTCAGAAAGTGAAAGCAAAGATCAAGATGATGCCCATTTGTCTCTTTGATGTGCGGGGTTAGTGCTTTTGGCGTTCATTCCACCAGGTCTGACTGTTAATCAAGCTGCCTATTTCGAGGTTCTGAAAAGTTTGCATAACAGTGCAACAAAAAAGGCCTGGTTTGTGGCAGACGGGGGGAATGGTTTTGCTACCATGAAAATGCACCTGCTTATGCAACCATTTTAATGTTCCAGTTTCTGGCAAAAAAAAAAAAAAACAGCATGCCTCTCTTGGCCCACACACCTTACGCAGTGAACCTCAAGGCATACAATTTCTTTTTGTTTCCACAAATGAAAAGACACATGAAAGGACAGCAACTTAATCACTTAGAAGAGGTGAAGAAAAAAACAAGTGAGGTGCTGTCAGCCATCTAAACAGACGAATTTGAAAAATGTTTCCAAGGATGGAATCACAGATTTGACAAAAGTGTGATGGAGTACTTTGAAGGTGATAAGGTTGTTTTGTAAAAAATTTTAAATACATAGCTTTTGGGGTGTGGGAATTCCAGAGTTTGGGGAGTACCCCTCATAGGTTCTTTTCAACACAGACTAAAGAAACCAAGTGGAACAGGGATGATAATACTGGAATGCAGAGCTTCAAATGAAAGAATAAAGAAGCAAATCAGATACAGATGAGAGAAAAGGGTAGAATGAAAACAGGACAAGAAGCTATATGGAGCAGAATGACAGGTTTGGGAAAGGGGTGTTGGGAGAAAAAGTATAGGAAAAGTATAGACTTTCTAGCTAGGTAGAAGCCACAGGCAGCTATGCATTTTCAGATCATCTGATACATTCACTCATACATCCAATCACATCTTTTGAGATCTTCCCTCTTTACCTTGAATTACCTCCATATAGCTAAAGATACATCCCCACCCCACCCCATACAACCACCCACTTGGCAGTTCCTGTTCTCATCCAGTTCTGTGCTGCTTTTCACCCCTTTATTTTTCTTCTTCATTTACCCCTCTTCTTCCTCTTTGTTCTTTCTGTTGTCCTACTACTAACCCTATAAGTATACACATTAATCTCTTTCCCCATCCTCACTTGTAAATATATGCCCCTATGTACATACCTGTATTTGAACCTCTATAAATGCTCATTGTCCCCCAGTTCCTTCCTCTATTTCCATTTGCTTCCCTCTTGTCCCACTATCATGCTCACTCTCCATTTGGGTTTCAGTATTTTCTCTCTGTTACATTAGTCTTAATCAATCCCTATTGGCCTTCTCTCACCCACATTGTCCCTGCATTTGTATCAATTGTTATTCCCTTTTTCCTGGGCTGGCCAATATCACCACCTTTCCCCCTCCTCCCTCTCTTCAATGTCCCCTACCCTGGAATCATCAGTCCTATCATTTTCGCCTCCAACCTCTTTGTTCAGTTTATCTTGTCTAGATAGACCTGTAGAGGTAACAATATGTACAAGAAAGGTCTCCTAAAATGGAGCAACTTAAGCAAATAAAACAATGATAACAACAGCAAGAAACCCCCTCCATGTACTATACAATATGTAACAGAATCATAAAAATAATAGCAATATAAAAACCTATATAAAGTTCAAGGTCTGTAGTGGACCTCCTAGAGTGACCCCTGGTTGAGTCGACTGGGGTGCCAATGCCCTGGCCCCAAAGTATATCATTGTCACTCCATCTGTGACTCTACACTCTGTTGCACACTCTTAGTGCTTTGCATTGGTGTGGTTGTGTCCAACAGGGTATAATCTTGACCCCATTTCTTCATCCTGGCCCCAATAGGCTTTGGGTCAGCGAGGGTAGCCGTACTTCATAGTGGGGCCGACCATACAGTCCTCTTTGTGCAGCAGCTGTTCTGAGTGGGATAATTGTCCTGAAGGCTCGGTGGACCAGGATGCACGTCATTCTCTCTTCCTCTGCTTTCATTTGTTCTCATGTGCTCTGGTCAGGCTTATCTCACTCCCCAAGCTTCAGCTTCAGTGCTGGCCTCCAAGGCAACTTCCTCTGGTAGAGAGGTAGCTGCTCCTATAGTTGGGGTTAGGGTTGTGTTCTCAGGTCCCTCCACTGGTTCTCCATTCCATGCTCTCGTGCTGCATTCACATCCTAGGTCTCTGGGTTTAAGTTTGGTCCCTCTTTCCCTGTGGAGATAAAAACAGTGTGCTCCCCTTTGATGGTTTAGTGCCCCCTTCCCTATCTACACATAGCCATCTGCCCCCCTTCACCATGCCCCCCAAGATGGATACCATATATAACCCTAGATTTGATCTGGCCCCTGCCATGTTACCTGGTCCTTCTCCCAGGATTTTCTCTATAGAGTAGTTTTTCCCGATGCCCCTTTCCAATTTTAAAATTATTAATATTCTTACCTCAGCGGATTCATATTGTACATGTCCTTTTGCACTTGGCTAACTTCACTTAGCATAATTTCCTCCAGTTCTTCCCATGCAGTGATGTGCTTCATGCGTTCATCACTGCTTTTCAGCAATGCACAGTATTCCACTGTATGCATGTACCACAGCTTTTTAATCCATTCATCAGTTGATGGGAATATGGACTACTTCTAACTCCTTGCAATTGTGAACTGTGTTTCAGTGGACATTGGAGCACAGATTTCTGGCCGTGGATTGTTGCTTGTCTCTTCTGGATATATGCCCAGCAGGGGAATTGCTGGGTCGCATGGTAGTTCAATTTCCATCTGTTTTAGATAGCTCCATATTGATCTCCATAGTGGCTGTACATACCTTCAGGTCTACCAGCAGTGGATAAGCAACCCTATCTCCCCACAGCCTCTCCAGCATTTGTTACTTTCTGACTTTTTGAATTGGGCTATCCTTGAGGGTGTTAGGTGGTATCTCGTTGTTTTGATTTGCATTTCTCTTATGGCTAATGATAGGGAGCATTTTATCATATAGATATTGGCTTCTCTGATTTCTGCCTCTGGGAAACTTCTTTTTAATTCCTTTGCCCACCTCCTCAGTGGGCAGTTAGTTTTGTTCTTTTTGAAAGCAATCAGGGTACTGTAGATTTTAGTAATAAGGCCTTTATCTGATTTGTCATTGCCAAAGATGTTTTCCCAGTCTGTCTGCTCTCTTATTACTCTCTTGGTGCATTCTTTCAATGTGCACAGGTGTTTAATCTTTAATATATCCCATTTGTCTATTTGAGCCTCCTCTGTGTTTGTGTCTTTCCCTATTTCTGTTAGCCTACGTAGTCCCTGTGCCAGTGTTCTCAGGTTGTTCCCAATTCCCTCATTGATGGCCAAATAGTTTGGGGCTTTACTTCCAGGTCTGTAATCCACCTTGAATTTATTCTAGTGCATGGAGTGAGGTAAGGGTCTTGCTTCATTTTTTTACAGGTAGATATTCATTTTTTTCCAGCATTACTTGTTGAATAGGGCATCTGTTTCCCATTTGATACTTTTGCGGGCCTTATCAAAGATAAGTTGTCTGAATGCTTGTGTTTTTATTTCTGAATTTTCAGTTCTTTTCCATTGGTCTGAGTTTCAGTCATTATGCCAATACCATGCTGTTTTGACCACTATGGTTATATAGTATGTGTGAAAGTCAGGTAAGGCAAGCCCTCCCACAATGTCCTTCTTGAGGAGTTCTCTACTAATTCTGGGCTTCTTCCCTCTCCATATGAAGTTAGAAATCATTTTTTCCATTTCTTTGAAGAAGGAGGATGGTACTTGTATTGGTATTGCATTAAACTGATATAGTGCCTTGGGTAGGACTGTCATCTTGACTACATTGAGTCTTCCAATTCACGAGCATGGGATATTTTTTCATTTCTTGAAGTCATTCTTGGTTTCTTGTAATAGTGTTCTATAATTTTCCTCATATAGATCTTTTGTTCTTTTTGTCAGGTATATCCCTAGATATTTCAATTTATGTTTGGCTATTGTGAAGGGTACCTCTTTTTTTATCTCCTCTTCTGTCATCTTACCTGATGTGTACAGCAGACCAATTGACTTCTGATTGTTGATCTTGTACCCTGCCACTCTGCCATACTCCTCTATTGTTTCCAGTAATCCCTTTGTGGAGCTTTTGGGGTTTTCCATATATATAATCATATCATCTGCAAATAATGATAATTTCACCTCTTTCTTCCCCAGTCATCTACCTTCTATGTCTTTTCTTTGCCTTATGCTGTTAGCTAAAACCTCCAGTATGATATTGAACAAAAGAGGGGACAATGGACATCCTTGTCTGGTCCCCTTTTTCAGTGGTATTGTGTTTGTCTTTTCTCCATTGACTATCACATTGGCTGTTGGTTTTTCATATATAGCTTGTATTGTTTGAGGATTTTTCCTTCTATTCCTATCTTCTTGAGAGTCTTAAACATGAATTGGTGTTGAATATTGTCAGATGCTTTTTTGGCATCTATGGATATAACCATATTATTCTTATATTTTTCCTGTCAATATGGTGAATGATACTAATGGTCTTTCGTATGTTGAACCACCACTGCATTCTGGGTATGAACCCCACTTGGTCATGGTGAATTATTTGTTTTATATACTTTTGTATTCTATTGGCGAGTAGTTTATTAAGGATTTTTGCATCAATATTCATTAGGGATATTGGTCTGTAATTCTCAATTCTTGTGGGATCTTTGCCTGGTTTGGGTATCAGTGTTATATTAGCTTCATAGAAGGACTGTGGGAATTTGCCATCTTTTTCTATGCTTTGGAAGAGCTTGTGTAGGGTTGGTGTCAATTCTTCCCTGAATGCTTGGTAGAATTCTCCTGTGTAGCCATCTAGTCCAGGTGATTTCTTTGTTGGTAGTCCTTTGATAACCTTGTCTATTTCTTCTATTGTTATGGGTCTGTTAAGATTCTTGGTGTCCATTGGAGACAATCTAGGAAGAAATTGCTTTTCCAAGAATTTGTCCACATCTTCTAAGTTGTTGAGTTCATTGGAGTACAGATCTTTGTAGGACTGAGTGACTATTCTTTTGATTTCATTAGGATCAGTTGCGATATCCCCTCTTTCATCCCTCATTCTTGCTATTGCAATTTTCTCTCTCCTTTCTTTGGTTAAGTCTGCCAATGTTTTATCAATTTTGTTAATTCTTTCAAAGAACCAACTTTTAGCAGCATTTTTTCCATTGTTTTCCTATTTTCCCTCTCCTGAATCTCAACCATGATTTTTATTATTTCTTTTCTTTTGCTATTAGTGGGATTATACTGCTGACTCTGCTCTAGTTGTTGTAAATTCTGTGTCAACGTATCAGTTATGAGACGCTCTTCCATTTTCAGGTGTGCCTCTATTGTAAAGAAACTTCCTCTTAAGATTGCCTTTGCTGTGTCCCATAAGTTTTGGTATGTTGTTCTTTCATTCTCATTGGTTTCTAGAATTTTTTGTTATTATTATTTTGGGGGGGTTTCTAGAAATTTTTTGATTTCCTCTCTGATCTAGGCCAGCACACATTTCTTTTGCAATAGAGAATTATTCATTCTCCAACAATTTTCTCTAGTTCTCCTTACCTTCCTTTTGCTGACTTCCATCCTTATGGCAGAATGGTCTGAGAGTGAGTTCTGTATGATATCAATGTGCTTAAATTTATGTAGATTCTCCTTATGTCCCAGTAGGTGGTCTATATTAGAAAAACTTCCATGTGGAGCTGAGAAGAATGTGAAATGCTTTTCCTTTGGATGAAAGACCCTGTAGAGATCTACCAAGTCAAACTGCCTAATTGTAGTATCTAGATCTCTGGCCTCCTTGTTGAATTTCTTTCCCTGTGATCTGTCTTTCTCAGAGAGTGGTGTGTTGAAGTCACCCACTATAATCGTTGAGGTTGCAATTTCTTTTTTCATCATATGAAGTGTCTGGCTTACATATTCTGCGGGTCTCTCATTCAGGGAATATATATTTAAAATGCTTATTGGATCATTGTCTACCCTTCCCTTAAGCATTATATAGTGTCCTTCTTTGTCTCTTATTATGGTTTGCACTTTGAGGTCAATTTTATCTGAGATTAGGATTGCTACCTCAGCTTTTTTGGAATTGATGTTTGCTTGGTATATTTTTCTCCAGCCTTTGATTCTCAATATATTTTTTCTGTGATCTTAAGATGTGTCACCTGTAGGCAGCAGATTGAGGGGGCATGTTTTCTAAGCCAGTCTATTAATTTCTGTCTCTTAAGGCCTGAGTTCAATCCATTAATATTTAGGGTTATTGCATCTATCTGTGCACTCTGTGTTGGCATTTTATCACTCTTGGATTGGATGTTTTTCTATTTCCATAGGTTGTGTCAATGTCTGTTTGTGGTTCATTCTTGCCTTTCTTCCATCTCTGAGCCAGAGTTAACTTGGGGGCTGTTATCCCTTTGATAGTTTCTGGGTAGATTCATTCTGTGTGTGTTAGGTGGTTGCTGTTCTTATTCTCCCAGTGGGTCGGTGAGAATCTTTTGTAGGTCTGGGTTCCTTTTGGCATATTCTCTGAGATTTTCCTTGTCTGGAAAGACTCTTACTTCTCCATCAATTTTGATAGATAATTTGGCTGGATAGAGTATTCTTGGGTTTGCATCATGTTCCTGTAATTTTCAGAATATGCTGCTCCACTCTCTCCTCTTCTTCATAGTTTCCATTGATAGGTCCGAGCAGATTCTTATCTGTTTGCCTTTATATGTGATTGCCCGTTTTTCCCTAGCTGCTCTCATAATTTTCTCTTTTTCTTCATAATTGGATAGTTTAACAACTATATGTCTTGGTGTTTTCTTCTTGGAGTTTAGTCTAGCTGGTGTTCTTTCTGCCTCCTGTATGGTTATATGGCTTTCATTCATTAAGCTAGGGAAGTTTTCCTCTAAGCATTCCCTCACTATTTTGGATGTTGGTTTTCTTGATGCCTCATCCTCCGGCAGACTGATAATCCTAATGTTGTTTCTTTTCATAGTATCAGCCAGGCATCTAATATTTTCTTCTGCT
>PVJH01004801.1:0-10879 GCA_004026705.1 Nesogale talazaci | reverse complement strand
TGTCCTCTAGGTCACTTGTCCTGTTTTCTGCCTCCTCCATTCTCTGGCCGAAATCCGAGAGCTTACTATTAGTTTGTGTTAGCTCACTCTTTAGTTCTTGGATTTCCCTTTGGTGCATGACCTTTATCTCCTGTATCAATTCTTCTTTCTTCTTTAATGCGTCGCTCAAGAGCTGCATACGTGTTAGTAACATCTTGAAGATTTCTTTCTGTGGTTGATCGATCTCTGCATTTTCTATGACTGCTGTTAGGTCCAGCTGATCTTCTTGCATCGGATCCAGTTTCTCTTTTCTTGATACTGTGGAAGCTGCTAGCTGTTTTTTGTTTGATTTATTCGAATTAGGTGGCATTTTCCTTGGTGTTTTGTGGCCCTGGGGTCTCTCTTTAGGAGACTGGTCTTATATTATAGCTTTCCTCAGGAACTGTTTGCAGCTGAGCCTTGGGGATCTGATGGAGCTTGTTGGCTGAGCAGGGGAGTGGGTTTAAGGGGTGGATTGGGAGTTGGGTGATCTGTTCCTGGCTAGGGGCGCTTGCCACAGATAGGTGGGAAAAAATCCTCTAGTACTCTGGGGTGGGGAGGGCTGGCTGGCTGTTTACCCAGGGGACAATGTAAAGCGGACCTCTCTGTTGCGGGTCTTGAGGCTGGCGCCCTGAATGGGCAGCATCTGTGAGGAGTGCCAGCGACTGTGGGGAGTGTGGGCATTCCTTTCGCTCCTGTTAGAAAGTGTGGCCCAGGTGGGCAGGCTTGGGTTTAGGGGATGGCTTGATCTTATCCTTGGCAGTGGTGGCTCCCTTAAGGTGCGCCTGGGTGGGGGAGGGGCTGGCCCACCATTGCACTGGGGACACAGGAGTCCCTGGGGGGTGGGTAGCGAGAGGTGTGGGTCTGTGTGAAGTGTACCCTGGGCACCCTGGGGTGGGAAGGATTGGTCAGCGATTTCATATGGGCGCTGATTAACTGTGGGTCACTGATCTCGCGGTTGCGGAGCAGGCGCCCTGGATTCCGCCGGCACAAAAAACCGGCAGTGTCTGTGCTGGTGGAGCCTGTGCGGAGCGCCGGCGTGTGGGTCGCACCTGCTCCTGGTTCAGAGGAGGGCTCTGAGCATTCCTTCAGTCACAAAACCCAATTTGAGAGCCTACCCTTCCCCGTGTCACCCCCACTCACCGATCTCCAGGAGCTCCCGGTGTGAGCTTCCTATCTGGCCTCCATCTCCCCTCCTCCTTCCTAGCCTTTCTTCTTTAAAAAAAAATCATTTTACTGGGAACTCTATTAGATCAAGCATAAATGTGCAATTGCTGCCAGCATCATTTTCAAAACACTTTCTTTTTTCTTGAACTCTATGATATCAGTTTCCCTTTATCGCCTCCCTCCAATACACTCCCCAAGGTCCCATTTCTTGTCATATCTCATACCATCCAATATATTCGTTCACATATAATTCTGTTCAACTTTTCTTGGGGGGGGGGGGCATCACTGCCCTCTGGTGGGAATGGGAGGCCCAGCCTTGCTCCTGGAGAGCTGATGCTGGATTTGACCCACCACCCCAGTGAGCCGCAGTCCCGCACTCCACCACTACGTCACCAGGGCTCAGCCCTTTGACGACTTTTCTAGAGCACATCTAAATATTCAAAAAGTAAGTTAGCCTAGAGTGTTAGCCTGTAGATATATTAACACGTCTAAATTGAGTTTAAGAAAAATACTCTGTTGTTATAACTATCACAAGCATATTTTTCATTTATATATTTATATTATTTTATATATACAATCTATTTCTTCTGAAGCACTGCACAAATCTACAGTTATTTTAGTGTCCTGCCCTCTGCGTCACTCAGCTTGGTCTGCCCATCCTCATGATGCCTCTACTACTTTGGTTTTCAGCCAATATAGCAATGATCTGTGAGACTCTTCACATCTTCCTCCACCCTGCTTCATACCCCCAGTTGTTGCACACCTGTTTAAAGGTCCCCTACCTCTGTTGATGCCTTTCCTTCTGCTGGGAACACCGATCTCCCACTTATCCTCTCCCCTTAACCCTTCAAGGCTCATGGGTAGACTAAGTGCCCTGATCCCCTTCTTGCATCTCTTGCCACATCCTGAATTGACCTGTTCACCATTGTTCTCTTTCTTTTCTTTTAACCCACTAGGTGAAAAGTTCTATCAGGGGTTAACATCCCGTATTTCTGCACACATTCCTAGCATTTTACTCAGGATAGAAAGGGGTTGTATTCAAATGGCCAAGGCTTCCCTCTCAATGCCGAAGCTCCCTCCACTTTGCTCAGTCTGGAATCTCTTCTCTCTATGGGTTCACTTTTTCTTCCTGTGAGTATGCCAGAATCAAAGCAAACAATGCCAACAAATTGTCACTTAAGCAATAAGAGAGTTATTGCCTTTAACAATAAAAAGACGTGTGAAACAGAACTGCACACGTGGCAAATCTGGGTTTTGTATCGAGGGGGTCCAGTAGGTTCAGCGTCTCTCCAAACTCTTGTAGCTTCTTTGCTGTTGCTGTGCAATGGAGCCCAGAATGGACCCCTTGGAATACAGACAAAGCAGGCTAACTGGAGAGCTGAGATGAGGCAGGAATTCAGAGGCTCCTCCTTGACCTTGACCAGTGCAACTCATCCTTTGAATGGAGCACTTCCTATAGTTTCAGCAGAAATCACACCCCAACCGCTTCTGAAATGATATCCACTGATCTCTTTGGGCCAGCAATAAATTGCTCTTCCAATTGTTACCAATTAAGAGGGAGAATGAACCTTCAAAACTTAACTTGTACTAACCCAGAGCATGCCAGTCATGCGGCTAAGTCAGTTCCAACACATGGCAACCCCATGTCTGTCAGAGTAGAACTGTGCTCCATAAGGTTTTCAGTGTTTGTGCTTCTGGCGGGAGATTACCAGGGCTTTCCTTTGAAGCATCTCTGGGTGAACTCTGAGCTACAATCTTTGGGTTAACATTAAGCATGTAAATCATTTGCACCATCAAAACGCTTCTAAGACAAAACATAGGAAAGTACAAAAGAAAAGACTTTCTCTGCCTTTGTTCCTTTACTGAAATATACCCACTGCATCTTCTGAGACTGAGAATAGCAGCCATTTTCTTGCTCACAACGGTTGGTGCTGTAACATCCTAGGCTAGTAGAAGGGCTCCTGTGAGCTGAAGGCTTATGTATGACAAGCATTTGCAATCACTCTCAGAGACGATCAAGAACATACCTGAGACCCAATATAAGGACCTGTTGGACAAATGTATAAATGAATGAATGAAACTTGTCAAGTAATGTTTTAACCAGGGAAGTCTGCCAGATGGAGTAAATGCAGAAGGAGACATGACTTTGGAGAGGAAAAACTACATTTGATTGACTTAAGAATGGCTGGGTATTAAGTAAATGCAATGCATTTGGGCAGGAAAAAAATCTATGAGGCTGAGAGGTTGGAATAAACAGTCCATTAGACTACAATCTCTCTAAAAGAGTTGTCAGGCTGTTAGAGTACATGTACAGAGCAAAGACCTCTGTGTGGGGAACCTGTCTATCCCAAGTTAACATTTACTTGGGATTCCATGCAAATAGAAATATCAAGACCCAGTTGGAGTAAAAGATGATTCATTTCTACTATTGGAAATAGACTGTTTCTTGTCTAATATTAAATATATGCAGTAGACATTAAATATATGTGGTGAATTACAATACAAGAACTTCAAGAACCATAGGTGACACCCTCTGGTCTCTGATGCAGTAGGAGTTCAACATGCATCTGCTAAAGTGAAGAGCATATTTTCTGTTAAGGTCATGTCCCCATTACTTCTAGAGGATTTAAAGCCTAACCAGAGCGAATAAAATAGGATGTGAGAGTTACATCCCTGGAGAGTGAAGATAGTTTGCATGCTTGGCTGCTAATCAAAGTGTTGGAGATTTGTGTTTACCTTGAGAGACCTTGGAAGAAGGGTCTGATAATCTGCTTCTTAAAAATCAGCCACATGCCAGATGAACAGGTATTGGAAGACAAATGGAATTACAGCCATGATATATATACATATATATAATATAATGTATATCATATATTGTATATGCCATATTCCCATATATATATATAATAGAGCAACATGGGGGGTAAAGTTATGAAAACTTCATTCTTATTTTCCAACACCTTGCAGGAATTAGCCACTGGTGTTGGGATTAGAGTCTCAGAGCATCCCCTAGCCCAGTGACATGTGTGATTCACAAAGAAAAGTTTTTAACCCTACTATAGTGATTTAGAAAATAAAAAATTCAGAAAGCAATTGGTCCAAAGGACTAATGGACTGTGAAAACTACATGCTCTATTACCTTCAGAACAGAGGAACTAAATGGTGTTCAGCCTGCTTTGAAAAGAAAGATCTGGACAGAATGAAGAACCATGTAGAACAAAATTTTAAATCATAAATAACCTACTGGTCTGATAGGGAATGGTGAGGTTTTTTTTACTTTTCTCTCCCTCTCACCTTAAATACATTCATATTCAGGGGACCCGATAAGACAAGGGAGAACTGACCGTCCAGGTTTCAGAGACTGTAACTCTTTACAGGAGTAGAAATCACCAGGGCTCTTTCAAAACCAGGTTCACTGACACCCTTACAATCTGGAACTAAATCCTAGAAATCACTTTGCACCCAAAAAACCAATAGCACTCTAAACTGAATGGTAATACTCGTAAAGAATATATCCTTCACAAAAAAATAAACTGGAAGACACCAGATGGACAGCACTTACTCAAAATCCAGAGTCAGGAGGCAGGAAAGAAGGGAAATGCAAACAAGAAACCCAGGGAAGAACCCCGGGGGGGGGGGGAGTACAGGCTCGTCTCCACAGAAACCGGAGTAGGTGAGCAGTTCCTACCATGAAGCACCCATGAGGACAATGTGGACACATGGAAGGATGCAAGAAAAGAGAACAATAGAACCAGACAACCAAGGTTAGATGGACTCCATCCCTAGTAGTGGGTGTGGCAGAGAACAGGGTGGGGGAGGGACCAGCTCCATGTTAACACATGATGCTCAGAGGAATGCATCCCTCTGGAGACCCATTGCGCCACAGAAAAGACTGGGCAAATGATTCCTGGGGGCACAAGAGAGGAGAGAAGAAGGGGGTGGGGACAAACACATGGACGGGTTGAGGGAGCAACAAGTGGTCAGAATCATGGAAAGGAGGGTGTGGGAGGTCTGATCGGGATTAAGCAAGGACAATGAATCTGTGAGAAAACAATGTAACGCCAATGAAGGTGGAACATGATGGTGGGACAGGAGGGGGATGGAAGGAAATAGAAGAAAGAGCTAGAAGGCAAAGGGCACTTACAGAGGTCTAAACATAGGTATGTCCATACATAGATACAACTATCTATTATAAGGTGGGAATAAATTTAAGAACATATCTATAAGCCAAATATTATGGCAGCAAGTGGACCTTGGGCCCTCACCCTGGTGCTTCCTCAATGCAACAACACTTTGTTCTATGACTCTGGCATTCCTCGAGGCTCACTGGCCCAACACAATCACTGAAGTAAAATGGGTGCACAAACAAATGTGGTGAAGAAAGCTGATGGTGCCCAGCCATCAAAGGATATATCTGGAGTCTTGAAAGCCTGAAGATAAACAATAGACCATTTACTTGAGAAGAGACCACACCCACACAGAAGAAGCACAATAGCCAGCGTAGTCACATAGTGGTGAAAGTCGTGAAAGATCTAAGCAATCGACATCAAATGGGGGAAAAAAACAAACATATATCACTGTGTGCACACATCTCCAAGGTTCCTACTGAGAACATGTGGGAGGATGAGCAAGAGTGGCAAAGAAAGCAGATGGTGCCCAGCTATCAAAAGATATAGCATCTGGGGTCTTAAAGGCTTGAGCATAAACAAGCAGCCATCTAGTTCAGGAGCAAGAAAACCCACCACAAAAGCTCATTTGCCTGTGAGATCATGGGGTCCTGAAACAGTCAGGTATCAAAGAACAAAAATCAAAATCAATGGACCAATTGACTCCCAATATCGCTGAAGACAAATGGGTACAGGGGCAAATAGAATAGAAGAAATGATGGTGCCCAGCTACCAAATGATTGAATGCCTGGAGTATCAAAGACTTGAAGATAAGCAAGTTGCCATTCAGCGCAGAAACAGCAAAGCCCACATGGAAGAAGCACACCAGCATGCGTAATCAAGTGGGGCTGAAGGGAGCAGATATCAAACACCAAAGAAAAGAATCACATCATTACAAAGGAGGGGGAGAGCAGGGTGGGGACCTAAGGCCCACTGGTGGGTAATTGATCACCCCTTTACAGGGGAGTCACGGGGAGGAGACAAATCAGTCAAAAGGCAGCTGGGCAGTGATGATGCATACAAGTTTCCTCCAGTTTCTGAAGCCTTCCTCCACCCCACCCCCCACTCCCCCAACCATCATGGTCCCAACTCTACCTTACAAATCCAGATGGACTGGAGAAGGTACACTAGTATAGAGGCGAGCTAAAGATATGGGGAAACCAAGATGGATGAACCCCTTTGGGCCTATGGTTAGATTGGAGATGCAGGAAGGGTAGAGAGAAGGTGGGGTGAGAGATGAAACCAACTGCAAGGATATGCACATAAACTCCTATTTGAAGGACGGGCGTCAAAGGAGTGGGTTGGGGGAGAGGTTGGGCAGTGTAAGATATGATAGAACAATAACAATGTATTGAGAGTTGGTGGGAAGAAGAGAGCAGGGGAAGAGGGGAAGGGATGGAAAAGCTGATACTAAGGGCTTAAGGGAAAAGGCGGACAATTGGAGAAGGATAATAGAAGTGGACATGTGAGGGTGCTTGACACGGTATGTTTATTTATGTATTGTGAAAAACTATGCATGAGCCCCCAATAAAATGATTTATAATAAATAAATAAATAAAAACAAAAGAACATTTAAAAAACAGTTGAGAATATACAAATAAATCAGAATTTGAGCACTCAAAAACTTACCGTTTTATTTTGGTTAGCAGTCCGGCATTCACTCCAGAACCACATTGGTTGAATTTTGGAGCAGAGGTGTCTCTTCCTGCCTGTGCCAATACTACTTCATCTTGATATTCTTTTCTTCCTGCACAACGCTCACCCCCACCCTCAACCCCTAAGAGCAGTCTCCCCACAATACCTTTTATTCCATGCAATTGTGCCAATCGGCCTCGTTTCTCATTCAGACAACAGGAAATATGAGAGAAATTGGATTAGCAAGTTGTAGGGGTAGAACACACACTTTGCCCATTCTCTCAATCAGAACCAGCTGCTATCAAGTTGACCTTTATCTATTGTGGTCTCACGTGAGCCAGAGAAGAACTGTGACCCATAGGATTTTCAATGGCTGTTATTTCAGAGCAGGTTGCCCAGCCTTTCTTCTGAGGCATCTCTGGTTATACTCTAACCTCCGACATATCAGTTAGCAAGTGACTGCATCATTCTGGGTCACCTGTCCTCCCACTCTAGCCTTTTCTCCAATAATACCTTTAACCAACAGAGATTAAGGGTTTTCAGATGAGATTATAATCCAATCAGAGTGTATTTTAAAATTCTGTATCTAAACATACTTATTTTATTTGTAGTTTTTTCTAAATAAGTTTCCTCTTTCTGAAAATAATAAATGCTTTAATTTGAAAAATATCTGATTTTCAAAGGATTTGTTCAAAATATGTACATTATTTTTAAATTCACCATAAAAAAAGAAAACCATCTGAATCATTAAGAACAAAATAGATCTCATTCAAATAGTCAACACAGGCAACTTAAAATGCATTGCATTGATCATAAATGTCACACATCCTTGTCCAATGTACTAGCAGACAGCAAACAATAGATATCTATATGTAGTATGTTCAAATTCTCATTGAAAATGCCAGGGAGGCTGAGCCCCGGTGGCATAGTGGTTGTGCGCGGGACTGCGGCCCACTGGGATGGAGGTTTGATTCCAGCTCCACGGAGCAAAGGCTGGGCCTCATACTCCCACCACCTGAGGGCAGTGATGCCTTCCTCCCCCCCAAAAAAAATAAAATGTCATGGAGATTTTCTTTATTGTATTTTGTTTGTGTGTATGTGTGTGGACATGTGTGTGTAATTTCTAGTACTGATAGTGTAAAATAGTAGGAGACACTCTTTGGTCCTAGAGCAGGTATTAAGAGAAGCTTTTCTCTCTTTTTCTGTACCTTTCCATTTTCTTTACTTTCATCAAGTGAATGAGAATTTATCTTTAGAATATCTTACTTGAGATGCTATAGCTTGGTTGTAATTCCCATAATTAACCTTCAAAAGCAATTTCTTTTTCTTTTCTTTCTCAAAAGCAATTCCTATTGAAATTCAGGTTAGGTGCATACAATAATGGACAGTCGTTTTCATAAGGCATATGGATCTCACCACAGTCCACTTGCTTGTGTTGTTATAGCAGTCTTGACATTGACCAAAATAGGCCAGTTTGTGCATAAACAAAGCCTGAACTATTGTCTTTCTCTCCCTTTCCACCTGTCCCCAAATGATTCTCTCCCTGTCTTCATTCTAATTTACCTGCTGGTGTTGTCACAAGTTGGTTTAAGCGAAAAAGGTACCAAGTAAACCCAAAGTTTCTTCTTACAGAAGGGTCCAGCATTCCACATACCTACTACAAAGCTACAGTGGTCAAAATAGCCTGGTACTGGCAAAATGACAGATACACAAGCAATGGAAAAGAATAGAAAACCCAGGAAAAGAACTATTAGCTATAGACAACTGATTTCCGACAAGGACCCCAAAAGCATCAAGTGGGAGGGTGACACTCTATTTAACAAATGGTGCTGGAAAAAAATGGAAATCCACATGTAGAAAAAAATGAAACAGGATCTCTACTTCACTCCATGCACAAGAACAAACTCAAAGTGGATCATGGGCCTAGAAGTAAAACCCCAAACCATCAGGATCATTAGCAAAAGAATCGGGAAAATTCTAAGAACTGTGGCCCAGGGAATACAAAGACTGACTGCAGTAGGGCAGGGTACACACACAGGTGAATCTGAAATTGACAAGTGGGACTTATTAAGTATAAAAGACCTGTGTGCATCAAAAGACTTTACTAAGAGAGCAACTAGGCAGCCCACAGACTGGGAGAGGATTTTTAGCAACGACACAACAGACAAGAGGGCTTCTTATAAAAATCTATGATACCGTCCTTGTCTGCAAAAAGAGGAAATAAGTCAACCCTTTGAAGAAATAGGGGAAAAAACTAAGGAGTTTCACTAGGGAGGAGACCCATATGAGAAACATATGAGAAAATGCTCCCAATCATTAGTCATCAGAGAAATGCAGATCAAAACAACTATGAGATACCATCTAACACCTTTGAGATTAGCCCAAATCAGAAAATCAGACAGGAACAGGTGTTGGAGAATGTGGTGAAATAGGAACACTTCGGGGGACAGAGGGAAGATGGCCGCCAGATAGGAAGCCCACGCCCGGAGCTCCTGGAGATCTGTGAGTGGGGGTGACACGGGGAAGGGTGGGCTCTCAAATTGGGATTTGTGACTCCAGGAACGGTCAGAGCCCTCCTCTGAACCAGGAGCAGGGGCCACACGCACACCCGCGCTCCCCGTGCCAGCACAGACACCAGCACAGACGCTGTGGGTTATTTGTGCCAGCGGGATCCAGGGCACCCGCAGTTAATCAGCGCCCGCGCGCGCAATCGCTGACCAGTCCTCCCCACCCCAAGGTGCCCAGGGGACACTCCACGCAGACCCACACCTCTCGCTCCCCACCCCCCAGGGACTCCTGTGTCCCCAGCACAACAGTGGGCCAGCCCCTCCCCCACCCAGGAGGCTCGCGCCCAGGAGCACCTTAAGGGAGCCACCACTGCCCAGGATAAGATCAAGCCATCACCTAAACCGCAGCCCGCTCACCTGGGCCAAACGCAGCCCGCTCACCTGGGCCAAACGTTCTAACAGTAGTGAAAGGAACACCCGCATTCCCCACAGTCGCCGGCACTCCTCACAGACTCTGCCCATTCAGGGCGCCCACGCCAAGACCTGCTACAGAGAGGTCCACTTTACATTGTCTCCTGGGTAAACAGCCAGCCAGCCCTCCCCACCCCAGAGTACTAGAGGATTTTTTCCCACCTATCTGTGGCAAGCACCCCAGCCAGGAACAGATCACCCAACTTCCAACCCTCCCCCTAAACCCACTCCCCTGCTCAGTCAACACACTCCATCAGATCTACAAGGCCTAGCTGCAAACAGTTCCTGAGGGAAGCTATAAGACCAGCCTCCTAAAGAGAGACCCCAGGGCCACAAAACATCAAGGAAAATGCCACCTAATTCGAATAAATCAAACAGCAGCTTCCAAGTATCCAAGCTTCCAAGTTAGCAGCTTCCACAGTATCAAGAAAAGAGAAACTGAATCTGATGCAAGAAGAGCAGCTGGACCTAACAGCAGTCATAGAAAATGCAGAGATCGATCAACCACAGAAAGAAATCTTCAAGATGTTACTAATACGTATGCAGCTCTTGAGCGACGCGTTAAAGAAGAAAGAAGAATTGATACAGGAGATAAAGGCCATGCACCAAAGGGAAATCCAAGAACTAAAGAGTGAGCTAACAAAAACTAATAGTAAGCTCTCAGATTTCGGCAACAGAATGGAGGAAGCAGAAAACAGGCCAAGTGACCTAGAGGTCTCACAAGTAGAAATTAATAAGTGGGAGAAAAAAATCTAACAAGTCTATGAGAGAAGTAGAAGAAAATATTAGATGCCTGGCTGACACTATGAAAAGAAACAACATTAGGATTATCAGTCTGCCGGAGGATGAGGCATCAAGAAAACCAACATCCAAAATAGTGAGGGAATGCTTAGAGGAAAACTTCCCTAGCTTAAT
>PVJH01004800.1:0-120476 GCA_004026705.1 Nesogale talazaci | reverse complement strand
AGGAAGAGAAGAGGAAGCACATACCCCATTCGCAACACCTACCACTGTCCTCTGTTAGTAAGCACTGGCTCCCACAAGCCAGTCTTTCTTTAACATGTGTGCTTTTATGAAGGCCCGTATTTGAAGGCCTGACCAGACCCTCAGGTCTCTTTTATCCATCCATGCAAACCTGGTGCTTTCTATGTACGACGGGAAACCAATCTAGGGACATAGCAGAGGACAAAGTAGGCAACAGTGTGTGCTGTTTTGAAACTTATCTCCTGCTTGAGAGAAGAAACACAGTTAAGGAGTAGAATGGGTGGTATGTCAGACGGCAGTAAAATACAACCTGGAGAACTACATCAGGGGAGGGGTGAGTGTCTGAGTGCATGCATGTGTGTGTAGGGGATGTTGCTATTTTGTCTAGAGATGTCAGAAGGCCTTGCTCAGAAGGCTTGTAGGAAGTGAGCGAGTGAGTCCCCATGTTTAGATAATTCAAATACCAGTGTTTTCTTAACTCGAGGGAAAAACATTTCAAGTAACTTCTCATTTGTTTGTGTGCTGCTTTACTAGTTAATATACTATCACCAGCTGCCTTGTGACTCCCGAACCCTACAAGTCTTGCAGCGGCCTGACATTCCCAATCAGTCCAGTGCTTATTTTCAAGGATAGGAGGATAGGGCTCTGGGATCGATGTAGACGGATCTAGGTAAAAACCGCTTAGACGGGGAAGTTGACACCTGCTCTTTCGATGGATTAAATGTATGACCTGCCTTGTTTATTTGTTGTACTTGCGTCATCACACTTTGTTCAATAAGAACCCCATTTATTTCTTAGTTGTGGTTGCAACTAAGGCACAGCTAAAATTTGCCCTTGTCTAAGCACACCATCCTTCCATGGGTAGAGAATGTTTATAGCACAAAGAGGATTTGTTTGCAGGATATAACCATCAAGACATTTAGGAAGAAAAATCCCTCAAGACCTTTACAAACGATCCTTTCCATGTAAGTGACATGCTGATTATAAATCAAGGTTACTACTCAATAAAGCCGAACCCCAACGGCTTCTGTTGAGTCATTAATTCTTTAGTCTCTTGGTGCTAAGGGTCTTGATGAAAGATATATAGCGTTTAATTTCATTGGAAGTATCTAATAATTTAGGCGTTCTAGTAAGTTGGCCTTAATAGATCTTCCGTGTAATTTTCTTTTGTCATGTTGCTATTGTTGTAGATATTAGTGACTCCCTTGGTGGATTTCTTGGAATTCTCATAAAAAGAGAAGTCAGGACATACCCCTCTGTTTGAGATTCTCAGTTCCAGTTCGAGGGGCTGAATGAATTAGCTGAAGAAAGTGCCCTACCCTTTCCCCCAAAGCACACATTTCATTAGAAAGAAACAAAGAAAAATAAATCCCTCACCCACAATCAAGAATTTAGGCAGTGTGCAGAATCTGAACTGAATGTGTGTCAGAGATTACAGAGCATAATGTGTGTCAAAGATTACAGAGCATTTTCTTAACATAAAAAGTTATGGTCAGAGGTCATATGGAAAACACAGAGGCAGGACATTCAATTCTGTTTTTTCACTTGCATGTCTCTTCTCATTGATTTTCATCCTGTGCATATCGAGAGGGACTACAGTGCTTGGCTCTCTCACTCCTTCTCTAGGGAGCTCTTGCTTAATCACTGCTCAAAGTCCCACCGCTCCAGCCTTGTGGGGACTCTCAGCATCTGAAAACAAACAGCTGCTGGTCCCTACCTGCCCTAGGTCTGCTTTTGGCTCAGAAATCCTGCCAGATATACCCCTTAGGGACTGCAATGGGTGAGGACTTTCTTTCTCAATTTATATACCCAAGGGATGAGGAGGGAGAGCAAACCGATTTCTTACTTCCCATTCTCACAATAGAAATATTTCCAGAGTAGGCTTTCCCTGGTGTTAGGAAATAAGTAAAAATGACGGTCAGGGCAGGGGACTGCATGCTAGGTGTCTCCTTCAGTTATCAGCCCTTGAGTCTGAAGATAGTGCTTTTCTTGAATCCCCAATGCCAGCGGTTCTGCACCATGCCGTTGTTTCATACACTGAAGGATAGAAAAAGATACAGACTGTGACTCAGGTCTCATTTCCACTATCTGTCAAATGGGTAATGGGGCTCCCAATGGCATCTTGGGCTGTCCCAACTAGGGTAGATGATGCCACGTTTTTCAGTGGGCCAAAAATAGCCAGGTGAGAATAAGATGAAACTGCATAGGAAATTTGTGAATGGAATCATAAACAGTGACCTTGTCCGGGGCTGACTGTGCTGCCCAAGTGCAAGTCAGGCACAAACTGTGTGCGTCACTTGAATGAAAAGTCCCGTTATTTGAAGCAATAAAATAATTAGAGACAGCACGTCTCCCTGAGTGTGGGAAGCTTTAAAGCCAGACATGGTTGCACAAGTTGACGTGGTTGGAATTCCTCAGCCCTGGTTGCTGCACAAAAGTCGCCGCTCTTCAGAGACCCAGCGGGCAGTTGCAGGAGCCAGTAGGAACTCACGCAAACTCGACGGCATTTTATGTAAGTGATTTTCATCTTGGATGTAGTTCAGGAGTCAAAGACAGGGACTGAGTTCTATGCATTTGGATCTGGATTATAACTACTACTATTCCATCATAAAAAATAATAGTTTAGCCACATGACCTGTATCCTCTTCTCTACGTGTATCCATCTTCATAATGATTGCTATTTCGCATAAACATACTTATCTTCTAAACATGTATACATCTTGAGAATAATTGTATTCCATGTGACGATATAACACACTATCATCGAAAAGAGCTGACTCATGGAGCAATAGCCAGATGTAGACCAATGAGGGGTTTTTTTTTTTTTTTTTTTGAGAAAATGGTAAACAATTGGCAAGTAATCTGGAGAAAATGGAATTCCATTCACTGCTCAGGTCAATAAGACGGTATTGTGTGCCCAAGGGGACACCTGGGCATCATTGAGAATGCTGTAGCTGGAGGGCTGAAGGGAGCGTGAGAGGTTTCGAGTCCTGTCCTGAATCTGTTGCTTGACTGCATCTCTTCATCTTGGGCCTTCTTTCCCTCTGGTGTAAAAGGCAGATAATGATCTACACTGTCTGTTTTCCCTGGAGGGGTCCAGGGAGATAAGGAGTGTGGACATGGTTTGGAAAATCTCATCAGTGTTTAAGGTGACAGGATGGCTGAATGGTCAGTCAATTAAAACACAAGAGAGTTGAACTCTGGTATTTAGAGTCAAGCCTCTGAGTCCCTGCCGTCGCTATTATGAGACCTCAAAAGGCACAGGAGGCAGGAAGTTGCCGCTAAGGGTGGATCCTGAAATATGCAATTTGAAAACGCAGCTTTCCTGAAATAGTCTCACAAATGACTCGAGTGTTTCTCAGTGTGATAGGACAGCAGAAATATGAAGTCTGTAAACATGTGGGATAATGAGTTTATTGAAAACAACTTACAATAAGACTGTGTACGTGGAGAATAATGATCTTTGTGGCCCTACTTTCCTGGCAACCCTGTTTGGCAGCTTGGCTCAGTTTTGTTTCTTTTTGGAAGAGTGTGGCATACAGCCAGCTTAGCTTCCACATGTCATCTAAGACAGTGGCTTGTGTGTTCGTCTTTCAATTACCATTCAGTATCAAGTCTGTCCAATGGGATATTAGTCATGTTGCTGTATGAAAAAATAAAACAACCTCCATTTGATTAGACCATTCTGTGAAGGCAGGAAAGTTCAAAATATTCATGGTCTGTATGGTGGTGGACACTTCTCATTTGTCCAAAGAAAAATCCAAGAGAATATCCTTAAACACCAAGAAGATGGCAGAGAATACATGCAGGCAAAGAAGAGTCAGGACGACCACAAGGCCTGTGGAAAGACGGAGTGCAGTGGGCTCATGGACCAGACAATAGCCACCTCCACGACCCCAAATGCAGAAGAACTCAATGGTCCTGGCTTTGAGAAGGTCCGTGGTGGGAGATCCTGAAGGGCAAGTGTGAAACCAAACTTGGAATCATCATACAAACCGTCTGGTCCAAGAGTCTGGTCAGATGGAGATGGAGGAATTCCCAAGACAGGAACTGAACTCACCCGGCTGTTAGAATAATTAACTAAGATCAAAAGGGCAGCATTTACCCAAGGCCAAAGTTCAAGCCTTTAGGGAAGAGGGAGGAATGGAAACAGGAAACGCACCCAAGAAGTGGAATAAGTAATGGTACATTGAGAGGATTGTTATAGATGAGTTGAAACAAAATGTTTTCCGATGCTGACGTGTAAAACGGAGGATCCACCCTGTAGGCCTTCCCATGAGTCACAACACCAAGTTAATAGTAATAATGCCATGGTGGAATACAAAAACACTGCTCCAGCTTAGCCACTTGTACTCTAACTATACTTTATGTTCTTTCCCATTTAAACCCAGCTTACTAAAAATGTGGAGGTTTCAGTGTGGGTAAGCTTGTTTCTTTCCTTGGTTAAGCAGGTTTCATTATTGGGCCTGGGAATATTTTCCTCCAGGCATGCTGAAGTGCAACTATCTCTTAAATACTGATAAAGTGCCTCTTTGATGTTTTAAAAATAAACTCAGTCATCTGAAGCAATATGGGTGTTGTATAACTTTGTAAATGGTACTTGGTGCTAAACACTCATGGGAAAATGCGCTCATGTAAACAATAAATTAAACTTCAGGAATACAGACGACCTCACTGGTGTCATGTTCGCCATCCCTGTGGAGGATTAAGTATTTATTTTTGGTTGACAGACACTCTGGTTTAGGATTTGCTGCCTTCCTGTAGTGAGGTGTTGATGTCTTGTTACGTCTAGAGTGGCAGGCAGAATGTGAGTCTAGGAACTGAGAACCAAGAATTATCGTATGTCTATTCATTAGTTAATTCCTGAAAGGTGAAATGCCATGTGTTAGAATTGGGAGAGTTTATCAGTTTCTGACTATGTGCTCTGCTTAACCCCTTATATGTGTGATCCTATTTGACTGCTTCAGCAATCCAGTGAACTTGAGGCTCCTTTTCAGATATTGAAATGTGAAGAGTTTTAACTTGAGAGACTATCATAAACCTTGAGAGTCTTTTTAGTTGTCTTCCCAACACTAAGAGCTTTACTATTATGAAACGTTGAGAATTGTGTGCATTACAAATGATATAAAGAAATATAAACCCACACTGATGTTTCTCTAAGGGTTTAATTGTATGGAATTTTGATTTTTGTTTTCTTTTAACCAAATGCTTTTTTTTTTTAGCAAACATGATAAGACCATCAGAATAATTTCTAGAGTTGGGAGTAATACTGAGATTTTCAGGTAGTATATAAAATATTTGGGCTGCCTTTGTCAGCAGATACTGTTTTTTTGTTTGTTTGTTTGTTTTGTTTACCCTGTTACCTACCCTGTTATGATCTTTGTGACAAGGCCATAAATGGAATAAGTACTTTCTGTCCTTTATCTCTTTCTCTCCTCTGATCTCAGGCACTTGATTTGATGCCCAGACCATTAAGTGTGCTTTCTGACAGGGATCTGGTTTCCCTCTGGTCTTGCTAGTACCTGTAGACCCGGTGAAAGTCTGTATCTAAGTTCCTGGCTTCTTATTTCTAATTGCTCTTCCCCAAAACTGGACAAGTTTTCATGTGTCTTTCTCTTTGCTGCCTCTCAGTTGACCCCTGATTCATCTGGACCCTTGTGGTAATTATATAACCAGTTGTCAATTTGAGAGGATTAAGAGTGAATGGGGAGGAGTCTAGCCTGTCAGTCAGGTCATAACCAAGAAGGCCTCTGTGTGGACATGGCATTCTCCTGAGGATTCTGGAAACTCTTGCCTTCCTTCTTGGAGGAGAGAGACACACTCTCTCTCTTGCTGACTCCCCGGGAAACATTGCAGCTGACAAGACACATGAAGTTACACTAGTGCCCTGAGCTGGAGGAGCCTCATGGAGACAGCCCTGCCAGCACTGAGATGGCAACAAAGCCACTGGATCCATAAGACTTGCCACCATTGGCCTGTGATCTTTCTGCATTTGCATTATTGCATGTGTTTTATGAGTCTGAAGAGGAATTTATAGATTGGTATCTAACATATGGGCTAATATCAGACTTATGGACCTGATCTGGACTGGGCTGGGATGTTTTCCAAATGCATAATTACTTTTTATATGAATCTCTTTCTTATATATGAGAGCCTATGAATTTATTTTTCAAGTCTACTCAGACTAACATTACCCTGCACAGAGCAGACTGGAAAGCTGTAAGCTACCCAGCCATGCCCATGATTGGCTGCAGATCTGACTGTTATGACTGTATGTTCTGTTGTTGTTGCTGTTGTTTTGTAAGTAGATCTCTCTCTCTCTCTCTCTCTCTCTCTCTCTCTGTCATCTTCATTTGGAAGTTCCTTTGCTGCTCTGTTCCTCCTCACCAGGACATGCAAACTTCATCGACAGGCAGGTGGTGAATGTGAATGGGGTCAATTTGCCAGGAATTGAACTGGCTCTCCCTGTGTGGAAGGAGAAAAAGTCCTATCATTGAGCTCCCACCGCCATTATAACTTTTCTTCGGTCACTTTCAAACCATACCAAGCCCAAATCTCAGCAGTGGAGTCCATTCGAATTTCAAGGCCACGTAGTTACCCCAGTGGTCGGCAGTTCAGCCCCACCAGAAACTCGGAGGGAGAAGAATGGGATTTCTACTCCTATCAACAGTTAGTCTTGGGAACCCCCCAGGGGTCGCTACGAGTTAGCACGGACTCCATGGTAGGGAGTGAGTATTCTGAATTCTCACATTCTGAGAGGAGCCCTCTGCGTGGTGCAGTGGGTTGTGCTTGGAGTTGATGACACAGGATCCGCAATTCAGAACCACCTGGCACTCTGAGGGATAAGCTCCTCAAAAAGTTACAGTCTCAGAAACCCCCGGGGGCAGCTCGACCCTGGCCTGGCGTGTCATTGTGTGCGAATTGAAATGGACTTGATCGCAGTGAGTTTGGTTTTTTTGAGATGCTCGAGTCATTCAAATCATAGCAACTTTATATATCGACGAGGGTAGAACTGCTTCCCGGCATTCCCTGAGCTTTACTCTTTATGGAAGCAGACGCCCACACCAGAGTGACCCATGGAGACACGCGTTCAGTGAGCCGCGGAGCGTTTAGTAACAGGGTCTCCAGGGTAGAAGGCCACTATTCGTCAGAATTGACTAATTCGGTAATGTTAGATTCAGAGACAGAGCTTTCTGTCCTGTAAAGACTTGCGGTCTCAGAAACCCACGGGGGCCGTGTGACTCCGCCCTCTGGCGTCAAGATGAAGCAGAGTTGATTGGATAGCAGTGCATTTGGAATATTTCTGGCAGATTCGTGGAGCCCAGTGGTCCACTGGTTACAGTGGTGGGTGCTCACTAAACATCCATGATGTGAGCTTGCCTGCCCTCTGCAAGAGAAAGATGCAACTATGACTTCTGTACACATTTCAGCCTCTGAAACTATTTGGGGCAGCTCAGTCCTGTTTGATAGTATGTTGAGTGATCTTGATTACAGCATCGCGGTTCATTTTTCTTTCATGCCTGATGGGGAGGCACTGAGTGGGGCAAATACCTGCTCACTGAAAGGTGGAGGGGGGTGGACACACGCTTAGGCACTTTCCCAAGAAGCTGTGGTGATGTGCTCCCAAAATCATCCATTGTAAACCCCAGTGTTTGTAAATCAGCTGGGGGGAAGGGATCTGGGGGGAAAAAACCAAAGCATTGTCCAAACTTATAAATTATTTCAGTAGATATTTATGATTTCCTGCTGAGGTATTTCTGTTATCTTAGGAGGGGTTGTCTACCGTGGGTAGCCCCAGCTATTGAGATGGAAAGAGGCAAATGAATTCATGCAGATTCTGTTTGTATCACAATATGTACACAAGAGAAAGAAAGGAAGGAAAGGAGGAGGGAGAAAGGCCGGAAGGAAGAAAAGGAAGTAAAAGACTGGATAAGTTGCTTGGCTTCCTCACCCCCTAATTGCAAACAGAAATCACAGCCACAGTAAGGTCAGCTCAAATGCCAAGACTTCTGAACCGCAAGTTTCTATAGGGTGGACACCTCTCATTTGTGCAGGCATATGTTGATGTCTGCACATCAGCAGTGGCACTACTCTTTTGGGATTGTTCAGGGTACCGTTAGGGTTAGTGTACTGTAGCAAGAAGCTATACAGATCTAACATGTACTTTAAGAGGTCTTAAGTAAAGGAAGCGACATACAGCTTCCTCAAGTACAGCTAGGAGCACATGTAGACCAGATGTTGGCATTTTAATGATATTGTCAGCCCTGCAAGATATATTGCAGCTCAGCATTCTTACAGCTGAGAAGACCCAGCTCAGGGACTGCTGGCACTGGTGAATGTTGAGAAGGTCAGGTGCAAATGGTTTCGTTTGACTGGAACATGGAGTGTACAGAGGCTTGGTTGAGAGAATGAATGGGTTAAAAATGTCAATGACATGTTTGAATTACCTAGTAGGTGACACTTCATCCACATGGTGCTTTAAATGGAAATTCTCCTTGTCAAATCAGGATTTAACGAAAACTGTGTATGACCTGAGAAGCTAAGAGAAGACCATTGGGAAAAGCAAGTAAGAGGTAGATGAAAGGAGGGGGTACCCGATGCTCTTCCAAAAATCATTCTCTCAAGTGGATGCAAGTTTCATTTGGTCAAGAGAACATAGTTTGGTGTGAAGAGTAGACCAAAAAAACCCAAAGGAGGTCTGTGACTGAGTCTGTTGATAACAGAGTAAGTTGTAAGTACTTGACAAACAGTGGGCAATGAGTGTTTAGACCAAGGGAAGAGGTCAGGCATGGGAAGTAGGCCTGGGAAGTGTGGGTAAAACATGCTGGCCTTCTTTGTGTTACTAGAAAGCTTTAAAAAATTGGAAACTACTCTGTTTGTTAACTCTGCATATTGTTCCTCAGGGCGAATAGGTAAGGTTATTACTTCAGAGAAGTTCCTAGGGGTCCCAGTCTCCAAACTTAAACCATCACTTACTAAAGTGGCTTGCATACAAAGGGGACACCAAAACATCCAAGGAAAAATTCTCTTGTCATCTCCTTCCATTTTCCCATAGACTTTTTAAGTCCCCTTGTAAAGATACACAGAGAATATGTTTCAAGAGAACAAAAAATTGGAGATAACCAAGCTGCCTAATGACCAATCCTTTTCCAGGAAATAGTGAGAGAAAGAGAAATTGCCAAGTTAGCCCCAAAGGAACGGAGAGAGCCGGGAGAAATCTGGTGGATCACTCCATTGTTTCTTACCCTCTTCTCAATTTTTTCTTTTGGCTTGGTTTTGTTTTTGTCCCCCTTCAGGGTAGGAAGATGAGTGGTTTATTTTATCCTTTGAACTTCTTATTTTTAACTTAGGTTGTAGCGATGTGAAATCTTTGTGGTTTCTTGTTTTTAATTTTTATGGAATTTGAAGCTTTATAGGACACCGGGCATAAAAATCCAGCCAATTGTTAGTTCCTGTGTGCTACTTTTAAACTGGGATCTTTGGGGACAGTCTGCCAGGGACCTGTCTTTTTTAGGATTCCAAACGTTTGGGACTCGTTAGAGGCCAGCACCACCATGAGTTTTCACTGACAATCTTGAGATTGTGATTTAATCCTCAGGTTTAACCTTGCAACGAAACCATTTCATGCTCTGTATTTAACATGTGTTGACAGCTGGTGTTTCAAGTCTCTGTTTTGAACCAGACTGTGTTATTCATGATAGTTTCGCTAGGGATTAGAATTATCCTTTTGTGATGAGGAGTCTGAGAGTTGGAGAACCTATATGTTGACTTGAAGATTCCCTGGCGGTGTGTGTGGTCCTGATTTGTCATCCATGTCTATCTGATTCTCATACACACTTTGTCCATGACATGGAGGGAGGATGTTTCTAATGAGGAATCTCTTCTCAGACTTGAACATACGAACTCAGAAACAATTTGTGGAAAACAAATGCTTTGACAAATATGGCATGCTTTACAAGTCAATGTGTCCCCTACAACAGAGGAGGTAAGATTATTACCTTGAGTATACATCTGGTATAGAAATGAACGGGGCTGTCCCAAGCTAGACTAATGTATTTTACCAAATTTAAAATGGAGAACAACCCTTTTGCATTTCTCGGGAGTGAACTTTGCACTTAAACCTTCAGTGAAAGGGTGGAATTGAATTTACACTTTCCATGAAAGCACTATGGAGTCCTGGTGACACTGTCCAGTAAGCATTAGACTGTTAACTGCAAAGTTGACAGTTCCAATTCTCTAGCCACTACATAGAAGAGAGAAGAGACTATCCTGCTTCCATAAAAAATCCTTCCTTCCTTCCTTCCTTTCTCTTCCCCTTCCTTCCTTGTTCCCTCCCTCCTTTCTTTCTTTTTACATTGAGAAGGCTTCCCCTCCACATGGGTGGAGGCACTCATGGATCCCGGTGTCTCCAAGGAAGACAAAAGACAATGATGGCACTCAGAAGTGACTTACTCTCATTTTCTTATCAACATCTCATCCCATGTCTCTTCCCCAAACCCATTAGGGGAAAAAAGGCGCTTGGTGGAAGTTACAAAAGGGCAATGACTGGAAGAGTCAAATTAAATCATTCACTGTATTGCACTCGTATTTCAGATGTAATTGAAGAACCACATCAGAGGATTGCAAGGATATGAAAGGAAGAAGGGAATTGAAGGGCATATGGGAGTTAGAGTATTTCTCCACCTTGCAGGAATTAATGGTTTCAACATTGAGCTATTGCGTGTATAAGATAGTATGGTAAATCCTTGGGTAATATAGATGGTAAATTTTCCTACACTTAATATACTTATATTAAAACAAAATGGATAAACCAGGTTCATTAGGAACGAGGCTAGAAGGGAAACCACCAAAGGAGAGTCACACAGCAGAGGGGCCAATGTAGGAAGAGACATGTCACATTGGGAGAAGTCAATGAGGGTTCTTTGAAGACAGTGGGAACTTGAATCAGTATTGACAATGGATCAAGGCAAAGTAATATGTTTTTAAGGCTGTGGAATAATAGTAATAAAATATAATTTCATGGTAGTAGATTTTTTTTTTTTTCAGAGAAGAACCATGAATCCCTCAGGTGAAAGTGAATACATGGATGACTAGCGTGGTGGTGGTTGTTATTAGCAACCTCTATCACAGAATTAGTTGCACTCTGGTTTGATTTATTGACATGCCTCATGCTTCCAATGCACTTTGCCTTTTTGAAGGGGTGGGGCCTGTCCTGTTCATACGTTTGTGTTCTCCTTGCTTCATGCATTCTGCCCTCTGCCTGGTAGTGTGTGTCACTCTATCACATGTATGCCTACATATACTGCTCTTTTGAATCACTCTTAAATATAGTCTTTCGTTGCTTTGTATCAATGGAATGACCAGTTGCACTTGCTCTGACATTAAAAATAGCTCACTTCCATTGCTGCCCTTGTTAAACTAATTCCATTAATGTGGCTAAACCCCCAACTTGTAAGTCTATGGGGAAGAAAAGAGTTCTAATTAAATACTGACTAATAGTTGTGTGTTTCTCTTATGAAAGGCCATTTTAGTGTTTGATTAGCATCATGTAATCATAGGTACTGCCGCATATAAAATCATTGTTGACTAGTTAAAGATAAGTAGATTTCTTCTAAGTTATTATGTAGATGTGGAAAGACAGCCAGTGTTACCTTGCAGTCAGACGAATGGAATGGAAGGTGTGGCCTCAGAACGGTGGCTGTGTTTGTATCATCATTACTCTCCACAGTCCCAGTCCCAAGCAGATGGATGTTATTCCTCTCTACCTTATCTTACACTGTGGTCATGGTGGCACCAATTGAGGTCTTTATCTTGTATTGTCTTAAAATTTTAAAACCTAGAAAGGAATCGGGAGAAAGACAACTGTCTTAGCAAGACCACTGCCTTGCCATATTTCTCTATGTTTGGCCTTTCTAGTCATATTTAATTGAAAAAATTATACTCCTATTATTCTGATACTTTAAAATTCAATCATACTTTTATTAAATATTAAGTAGGCTTACAAAATTTGACGTATTTTGAAGTTGTTAAAAGTTCAAGCCTTAAGTTGTTTCAATGGAGGATATTGAAGGACTCTGTGGGCAGGAGCATCAAAAGAAAGTGGAAGAAATACACAGTCACTAGGCCCCAAAGAATTGTTGACCATCTAACCTTGAGGAGATGGAATATGACCAAGAACTGATGGTGTTGGAAGAAAAATTCCAAACTGCACTAAAAGAGGCATTGACAGAAAAATAAGGCTCCAGAAATTGGTGGAATGTCAATTGAGATGTTTCAACAGATACTAAAGTGCTGGTGAGTGACATAAAAAATGAGTTCCTGTATCCCCAGAACCAAACAAGAGTCAAAGTCCTGGGTCTCTAAAAGGTCAAGGACCTCATATCTCAGGGTGGCTTTGTTTCCAACACCAGTTAAAGATCAAGATCATTCGGTCCTTGAGATTTTATGGAAAGAAGATCCCACAATAGCAGCACCAGTAAAGGGTCAGAGTCCTTTGGTCCCAGTGCCTCTAAAGAACACAAGTATGCTGGTCCCACAAACAGTTCAGAATCAGCATTCCAGGGCACCACAGATTTGAAAGGATCAAAAGCCCAGGGACCCTTGAGACTGTGATGAATCAAGGTCCCATGGTCCTAGCACTAGTTAAGGATCAAGGTCTCATTGTCTCAGAACATTTAAAGGGTCAAAGTCCTATAGCCATGTAACCTGTAAAGAATTAAGATGGCATCTGAGCTTGTAAAAATTCAAGAGTGAGTGTCCCCAGAGCCCCTGGAGGACCAGGATTTTGTAGATGTAGCATCTGTAAAGAATCAAAGACCCATTGTTCCACCCAGAAGCAAGGATCGAGGTTCTAAAGAGTCAAGGTCCTGTGTTCCTTGATCTGTGAGGACTCAAGTTTGTATAATCCTTGTGCCTCTAAAAAAGTGAGATCCTGTGATGCCAGCACTAGCAAAGGACCAAAGTCTTATGGTCCCGGAACTACGGAAGCTGAAGGTCCCAGGAGACTACAGCTGCCCGTTATCTTTCCTCCACCAGAATCATGATCCTAACTGTTCCCCATTCAGAATGTATGGAGGGTTCTCCTTGCTACCCATTCCCTGTCATTCCAGTGAGAGAACTGGCAGTGAATGTGCCCATCTCAGTAGCAGTGAAAACACATACTTAAGCGCATGGAATATGTCCTATAAAATATTGCTTGGTTTTAATAGAACTTGTCACTGTGACCCAGCAAAGCACGTACACACACACATTACAGCTCTGGAAAAGCTCACTTGTCTATGACAAGATATTTGAAAGATAGCTACCTGGCCAAGTGACTGGACAAGGCTCCTACTTGTGTTCACTCCAAAGAGAGGTGATTGCATAGAATGTAGAAATCACAAAACAGTATCATTCATCTCATGCTCAAGTAAAGTTTTGCTGAAGATAATCAAGAAATAGTTATAGCAGTACATCAACAGATAACTGCCAGTAATTCAAGCCAGATTTAAAAACGTGGAATGAGCGAGAACATTGCGGATATCATGTGAATTTTGCCTAAAGGCAGAGAATACCAGAAAAATGTTTACTTGTGTTTTATTATTTACTTGCATTTTATTGTTTACTTGTGTTTAACTGTTTTCTTGTGCTATGCATTAACTGTGTGGATCATGACCCATTATGCATTATATTGTAAAGAATGGAAATTCCAGAACACTTAGATATACTTGTGAACAGATGTAGAGAATTCCGTCTGGTTTAATATCAGAAAAGGTGTGTTTCAAGATTGCTTACTTTCTTTCTTTTTTGGGGAGGGGGGCATCACGGCCCTCAGGTGGTGGGAGTAGGAGGCCCAGTCTTTGCTCCGTGGAGCTGGCATCGAACCTCCATCCCAGTGGTCTGCAATCCCACGCACAAACACTACGTCAGCAGGGCTCAGCCCTAAGATTGCTTACTTTCACCCTACTTATTCAATGTGTATACTGAACAAATAATTTGAGCTCCATGATTTCACAGAAAAAAATTCTGTAACATCACAATTGGAGGAAGACTCACTAAAAATCTGTTGTAGATAGATGATACAACTCTCCATTGCTAAAAATGAAGACAACTTGAAGAACTTATTGAAGAAGATCAGAGACCGGAGTCTTCAGTATAGGTTATGTCTTAACATAGAACAAGCATTTTTAGAACTGCACGAATAAGCAAATCACAAGAAAGAGAAAAAAGATGAAAGCTGTCAGTTTAATTTTACTTGGATCCACAATCAGTGCCCCTGGAAGCAGTCATCAAGAAAGCAGATGTACAGCAATCTAGCTGAGAGGGGTAACTTAGAAGCAGAAGAAGGATGAGTGTGAAGGTGGGGAAGGAGAGGGTAAAAGGAAACAGAGCAAAGATCTAGGAAGCAAAGCTATGGCTAGAGGTACAAACATGAGATGGACTTACGTAAATATATGAATTCATAAAAGAAGAGATATTGACATAGATACATATATTTATATGGTGATACATTGAGGAAGTGGATGAATTTTGGGCCTCTGCTCCAGCTTTCTCTCAATGCAAGAACACTTTGTTCTAACACCCAAGCATTTGATGATACCTTCCCAGCATGATCACTGAGGACAAATGGATGCATAAGCAAATGTGGTGAAAGAAGTGGGTGGTGCCTGGCTATTCAAAGATATAGCATGTGGGGTCTTAAAGATTTGAAGTTAAACAATCTACAATCTAGTAGAGAAGCAACAAACCCACAAGGAAGAAGCATACTACCCTATGCGATGATGAGGTGTCAGCATGATCGAATAATAGGCATCAGAAGCTTCAAAATAAACAAACAAGCAAACAATAAAAAAAATCCATGCTGTTGAGAATCAGGGGCTGGAGCAGAGACCCAAAACTCATTTGTAGACAGTGGGTCATCCTTTCACAGAAGGTTCACCAATGAAACATGCAATATTCCTCTGGATCCTTGAGTTTTCCTCACTCCCGACTATCATGATCCCAATCCTGCCTTTCACTGCAAGCTAGGTTGGAACATATACACAGGTACAGATAAGAGCTCAGGACACATGGAATCCAGGTCAGATTCCCTCACTCCACGGGGGAAAAATGGAGTAGCTATACCAGGAGAGTAATGGGGGCTGGGGAGAGGAGAAGATGAAGAAACCACTGGGGAAGGGAAACAGTGGCTAGTGTAAGATATGATAATAATAATAATAATTTATAGTTAATCAAGGGGTCACCACGATGGGAGAGGGGGAGGGAGGGTAAAAAAAGGAGCTGATGCCAAGGGTTGAAATAGAGGGTAAATGTGTACAAATTAAAGACAGCAACATATTATAATTGATGTAGGGATTGATATAAGGCATGTAAGAACCCCCAATAAAATGATCTTTAAAGAAAAAGAAAGCAGATAACATGTTACTTTGAGCAAATCTGCTGCAAATAATTTATTGAAAGGTTAAAAAGCAAAGACATCACTTTGAGAACTAACATGCATATGGTCCAAGCTATGGCATTTTCAATAAACTCATCTGTACACAAAAACTGGATGACGACTTAGGAAGACGACAGAACTGATGCATTATGAATTATGGTGTTGGAGAAACACATCGACCATACCACAGACTGCCAGAAGAGCAAGCAAATCTATCTTGATCAAAGTACAACCAGACTGTTCCTTAGAAGTGGGCGTGGTGAGGCTTCATCTCCTGTCTTTGAACATGCCATCAGAGGGAACAGTCCCTGGAGAAAGTCATCATGTTCAGTAGAGGGTCAATGAAAAAGAGGAAGATCTTCGGGAAATGCGATTGACCTAGGACTTGAAACAATGGACTCAACTGTAGTAGTGGATGTATGGGAAGCACAAGATTATGCAATGCTTTGTTCTGTTGTTCTTGGGGTTGTTATGAATCAGAAACAATGTGATGGTTCTGAAAAAGTGCAATAGCAACACAGCCAACATTGTGTCTGTTGAGGACGTTCCAGCACCATCTGAAATATCATGAAGACTGATCATGGACCTTTCCTTTCTTTTGGAGATGTTCAACATGGAAAGAGCCAATACATTTTCAGTGTCTCCTCTGTATAGGTATAGTGTTAAGTGCTGCATCCATATTGCTCTGCTTATTGCATACAGTAACCGGAGGCGGGTTCTGTTCTTCTTGGTGCGTGAGAATATAACTTATAGAACTTTGACAGTTCATAGTTCCCCTAATTTTTCTTTTTTGCCAACTCTCTCTTTTCGGCAGCCCCATCATAGGTCAAACACACTATATCCCATAACTTGGAATAAATTGCAAGTATCTGTGTTTGCAGAATAAACCCCTATTCTCTCCCTTCCCCCTGGCCTTTGCAGGCTGTATCAGCTACTTAGGGAAACTCTAACCTGCTCCAAATGGCACTATTAATTAGGAGTAATAGCAGGATTGTAACCCAGATAATTTTGCTGTAGAGCCCATACTCTGAGTCACTTTGCTAACCTTGACTGTGTAGTGGGTAACTTGTGGTCCATTATGCACCCTTGTGGGTGTGGCCTTCTCATGAGGACTCTGGGTCTTCTTCTGTTCACACTCTGCTTCACCTTCTTGTTGGCAAACTGCATGCTGCCACTCTGATTGCATCCAGAGTCCTGGAGATGTGCCTATTCCCATTGGACCCACAGGACTTTTTACCTACCAGTCTGTGATCTTCACGTATTCAGCATCATTGCATGTGCTGCATAAGGAATTCATGAGCAATTATCAGACTTGTGGGCTAATAGTGAACTCATGGACTTGATCTGGACTGGGATGGGATGTTTTATTGATGCATAACTACTTCTTGATATTAAGTTCTCTTTTACATATATATGAGTTTCTCTGAATTTATATCTCCAGTCAACCCGGATTAACTCAATACTTATTGCAATTTTGTTTCTTTTACAGTATAAAGTGGCTTATCCTTCCTTAGTTCAGGCTCAATGGCATAAGAAATAATGAAATTCTAGGAAGAAATTATCATGGGATATTGTGTGAGAAGTTCCCCAAGGCACAGCTTCCTACCAAGTTTATCTTAGTTTTGAAGGAATGTCGTAGGAACTCTTGGTACTGGTGAGGAGGGGAAAACCAATCAACTCATTCCAATGAAGTCTATTCCTACTTAGAGTGACCCTGTAGGACAGTAGAAAGTACTCTCTGGGTTCATGAGACTGTAAATCTGTACAATAAAATCTTCACATTTCTTCTGCTGAGAGGTTGGTGATTCTGAACTGGTAATCTCTTGGTTAGTAGCTCAAGAGTTGCCCATCAAAGCAGGAGGACTCCTTGAGCAGAGTAAAGGAGTAAGAATATATGTTAAATGGATCCTAAGAATATGATCTACCATTTACTGCAATCTCAACTGTGCTGTGGCAGTTACATTTTTGGCTGCTGAACTAGATGAACACTGTTCTTGATAGAGTTTATTCAATTGATTCTGACTTACAGAAACACAGCCTGGTTCAATGTTATCTCACAATTGGTATATTCTAGCCCTTTGTTACAACAGCTGTGACAATCCATTTTATTTCGGGTCTATCTCTTTTTTGCTGACTCTTTAGTAAGCTTGATATATTTTTCCAGGGACTGATCTCTCCTGACAACGTAAATGTTCAAATTATGTAAGAGTAAGTCTTGTCTTCCTTGCTTCTAAGGAGCATTCTGTCTTCTTCTAAGATAGATTTGCTTTTTCTTCTGGATGGTCATGACACCTTGAGTATTCTTTGCTTAAGTTAAATGTAAGGTCTGTGATTTTTTAAATAAGTCATTTTATTGGGGGCTCAGACAACTCTTAGCACGATCAATACATCAGTCAATTGTATGCAGATCACATTTGCACATTTGTTGCCATCACATAATTCTTGAAACATCCTCCTTCTACTTAGGCCCCCTGAATCAGCTCCCCATATTCCCCCTCTCTCCTCCGTGAGCCCTTAGTAAGGTCTGTCTTTTCTACAAACGATTCCCTAAGCAAAACCCATGGTTGTGATTCCAGCTTAGCAATTTGCTCGTGGATCAAGAGGTAGTTGTGCAAACAAAATAGGGGAAAAAACTGCCTGGTTTTAAATCAGGAAGGGTGTGTGTCAGGGTTGTATCCTCTCACAATACGTAGTTGATTGGTATACTGAGCAAGTAACCTGAGAAGCTTGATTGTATGGAGAAGAATGTAGCATCAGGATTGAAGGAAGGCTTATTAACAACCTGAGACATTCAAATGCCACCGTCTTGCTGCAAAGTTAGGGGGACTTGAAGCACTTTCCGATGAAAATAAAGGATTGCAGTCTTCAATATGGATAACAAGTCAATGTAAAGGAGACCCGAATCCTCATAACTGGAACAGTAGGTAATATCCTGTTGAATGGAGAAAAGATGGAGGTTCCCAAGCAAGGATTTCATCCTGCTTGGATTTGCACTCAGTGTTCATGGAAGAGATAAGAAAAATGATTGCATTGGATAAATCTCCAGTGCAAGACCTCTTTGTACTTTTGAAGAGCAAAAGTGTTTTTTTTTTTTTAATTAACATGCACCTAACCCATACCAGGATATTTTCAATTGCTTACATGCATGCGGAAGTCGTACCTTGAATAAGGAGGACCAAAGAAGAATCGATGCATTTGAATCATGGTGCTGGAAAAGAAATTGTCCATGGATCGCCCAGTGGACAAACAAATATGCTTTGGAAGTAGTACTGCCAGAGTGCTCCCTAGGGGCCAGGATGACAAGACTGCCTTGCGCACTTAGGGCATGCTGTCGGGAGACCTCCATCCCTGGAGAAGACTATCCTGCGTGATTAAGTAGGGGGCCAGTACAGAAGAGGACGGCCCTTACCCGGATGGATTGACATGTCAATCCAACAAGGGACTCAAGCATAAGAAGTGAAGAGGATGGTGCGGGCCAGAGCAGTGTTTCATTCTGTGGTGCAATGGGTTGCTCTGGGTGGGAACAGAGTCAATGGCACCCAACACCAGCATAGTGACTTTTATAGGGTTTCCTAAGTTTTGACTTTTTTTGTGGGAACTGTCAGCCTCATCTTTTTCTCATGGATCGACTGGTATGTTTGAACTGCCTTGTGGTTCAAATTCATCAGTCGATCTACAGGAGAAATAGGCTGTCTGCTCCTTTAAAGACTTATAGGCTCAGAAATCATATGTATATATATGTGTGTGTAAATATATATATATATTCACTATATATATATATATATATATATATATATATATTCACTGTGAGTCCAAATAGACTTGTTGGCAGTGGGTTGGGGTTTGATATGTAAGTAAAATGGGCAGTGAATGCCATGCATTCCCCAATTCTCATGGAAAACACGCATGTGCAGTTTGACCCCAAATTATCCTGGGTGTCCTTTCTTGTTCTCTGTCTTCTCGTGTCATTTGGACTGGTCTTATGACTTCTTTACCACAGTCAGATCTGTGCATTGCTTATATTGTAACATGTGGATGGGTTGCTAAGAAGGAACCTTTATCAGGTCAGATTAGGAGAGTAGTGGTCAGAAGATTGGTACATATTTGTGTTCTTTGCCCTTTTACGTAAAGGACCGGGCATGTTTCCATCTTTGTAAGTTGGATGAAATGATCAACACTGATGTCATTTATTGAGTTATCTGTTCTTTACCAGGCAAATAATTAATCAAGCCTTCATAACAACCTGGAGATAACTATTGATTCTGTATTTTATAGACAAGAATTGAATGCCAGAAAGGATTGCCAATTGTCCTGGGCTCCATGGGTAATTGTTGACATCTAGTTCTGTCTAGTGTTTGCTTTTTCTCATTAGCTAATAATTCATTAAAGAGACTTTCTGCGTTGTTCTAGTTGAAGGCCTGAAGCTGCAGGATTATCAAGCTGCCAGATCTTTTTACTGGGGGCATTTCTCAAGCAGAAGGTTCACTGCTCTGAAGGTCTTAAACATTTAGTGAGAATATAATATTTTTTGGACTATAAGACATACTCTCCCCCCCCCCCCCCCCACACACACACAGAGGGGGAAAAGCAAGTGTGTGTCTTATGGTCCAAAGGTAGTGGGTATCCCAGAACATTTCAGTATGCTGGTACTGTTTGGTTCAGAATATTTTTTTCTTGTTTTCCTGCTCTAAAAACCTGGGTGTGTCTTATGCTCAGGTAGATCTGGTGATCTTAAAAATACCGGTAGGTGTGACTATTCCAGCAGCATTCTCCTTTCAGAGTAGAATTTACTCTGTTTTTTCAAAGGATCAGTTTTAGAAATTTCTGCAATAAATATGTTTAAGAGGGAAAAAAGAAACAAAAGTATCTATTATTATAGAGAACCTGTTCATAGTGGGGTGCTTACTTAGGTTGGTGCTCAGGTTTGGGGGGTCATGAAGGGTAGGGTAAGTACTTTTGTAAGTCCTCAGGGTTATGCCTGAGAAAGAGACCACGGTGGTTTCTGCTGCTTGAATGAAGCATCAGTGAGGGCTTAGAGCTGAACCCTTGGTTGAGCTCATTAAAGGGGATGAAGTCTTCAGGTGACACACAAAAATAGGGTGCAAGCCTATTCAGGTACTCTAGGGAAGACAAGTGCGACCACCTGCATTCAACAGGACACACAGACTTGAAAAGTCTAGCGGCAGTGCTCCTCTGTCCACATGGGTTTGCCGCACATTGGGATTGACGTTATGGCGACTAACAACAGCGTTAAAGGAGACGTGCAGAAGAAATCCTGCAAAATACATTTTCTCCTGGGCAGACTTCCTTCTGTGGCAGGGTCAGCAGAAATAATCAGAGTAACTCCGACCCATGGGACGTACACATACTTCCTGAGGCCACGCAGTCAGGTGTATTTAATTTCGTTCCCCCGGCTTTGAAATAGGGCTTACTTTCAAGTGTCAGGCATGATTCGACATCCCTTGCAAATATTAACTCATTTAGCCGCCCAAACAACTCAGTAGGGTGGATATCCTATTTTATTCTCCTTTACACATGAGAGATCAAAGGGCCAGAGGAGTTACAGAACAGGTCTCATAGCTAGCAAGTGGCAGGGCTTGGATTTCAACCTAGGCAGTCTGACTTTAGAATCTTTGCCCTTACCTGCTTTACTGGTTGCAAAAAGAAAGAAAAGGACATACTTTAACTTTTTTTAAAAAGCATATTTTATTCTGGACTTTTCAACCCAGGAATAAATAAGTCTAAAAGAAAATTCATTTCTGACTTAAGCATGACTCTGGGTCAGTGAATATTTTATAAAAAGCTACACAAAGCTGAAGGCTAATAAGTTGTCCCAAATGTCCCAAACTTTTAACTCAACTCCCCACGACTCCTCCTCCCCGCGGAACTCTTCTGCCTGCCTTGGGGGTCTCGGCAATGACTAACAACACATGAACTAAGCTTTACAGAAGACGCAGAAGCAGCTCTCGCTACAAGGATACATGAGGACATTTTCTTCGTGTCCTCCCCTGCTGGGCTCTGCTTAAGGGCTGCCTGGGCCAAGTGTTCCACTCTTAGCCCCTTGGGTCCGCACGGACTGCCACAGCCATCTGTATGCCCGTCACTCTCGCCACTGCCACTCTGCTGTGTTTTCTATTCTAGCTGCTGCTTCTTTCCCCATCTCTCTTGAAGCTTCCGAGACTGGCAAAACTGACCCGGGTACCACCTACCTCCACACCAGTCAGGTACCATGTACCTTATTTTCATGTCACCCCTCCCGGAAGGCTTCTGAGCACCATCTTTGTATCAGTAGCAAACTGTCCAATCTCTTTGATGGGCCAGGAGCACTTTGTTTACTTGGTCTCGCCCACTCCTTGTGGGGCAATCACAAAGACTTTATAGCTCACAGGGCCATAGTAAATCATGTACTGACTGGATCATACTGAGCCATTTTGGAGTCAGGCCAGATTGAAGTCAGGCTTAAAGAGCAGGCGAAGTTGCAGGGGAAATGGGAGCTAAGAGCAATGAATGCAAGATTGAGTCAATGTGCCAACACTGCGGTGATTCTTGTGCAACTCTTCTTGATGCGATTGAACTATTGAGTTGTATGATATGTGAATCATATGTCAGTAAAACTGTTGGAGGAAAAAATATGTACAGTCTGAGAAACCCACAGGAGCAGTTCTACCTGTTTCCTAGATAGGGCCACACCCACACCCACAAAAATAGTATGTTATTTTTGAAGTAGTATGAAATGGTATGATCGATAGTATGATCAATCTGAATTAACTTGAAAACAGTGGGTTGGGATTGCTATAAACCACAAGGACATCACCGTTTGACTCCTAGACAAAACCAGTAATTTATTGGTTCAAGACACACTCCCTTCTCAGGCTGTGAGGAACAATAGCAGTGGCCATTTCTCATAAAGGAGTACTTTCATTTTTTACATTTTGTTTTGCCATTGCTTTCAACCTCAGCATCTTTTAAAATACTAATTACAAAATGGTATTTTAAAAGCTGCTTTCTTATAAATGCTTCATTTAGAGTGAGTGTATGTTAATTCTTTACTAGAGGTTTCAGGAAATTGACTTCCAAATAATAATGTGCTTCTGAACCAAACAAAACCTTTTTGGAAGGCCTTAATCTCAGTAGAGCAGAGCTTATGAGGTGTCTAAAATATTTAGTGGCACTTCAAAATCTGCTTAAATTTGTCTCATTGGTATTTTAAAAGCTTCTGGTTAATATAATGTTAAAATAAAAGTTATATAATATTTTAAGTAGAAAACCCTTGCGCATTCCATGGTGCCTTCACCTGTTGATTTGATTTAAAAAAATTTTAATTACAGATCTGTCTATGGCAGTCCAGAAATTTTCCCAGTCACTTCAAGATTTCCAGTTCGAATGTATTGGCGATGCTGAAACAGATGATGAGATTAGTATTGGTAAGTACATTATTTTTCAGTCTTCCTACTAATACTTTACAAAATTTATTTCAGCTACTTGTTTCATTTCACTTGAAGAAGCACTTCCTCAAAGCAAAACAAAACAAACGCTAAAAGTAGCCTCTAGCATTGATAAACTTTGAAGGATAATTTCCACCTTCTGTGTGAGGAGCCCTAGTAGCATGGTGGTGTGCATATGGGCTGCTAACCCAAAGGTCACTAGTTTGAAACCATCAGTTCCTTTGTAGAAGAAAATGTGGCTTTTTACTCCCATAAAGAATTACAGTTTCAGAAACCCACAGGGCCAGTTCTGCTGTGTTCTTTAGGGTTGGTGGGAGTTGGAAGTGAGTTGACTGGCACATTGTTTTCCACAGGAACATCTTGCATTAATGGATCATGGTTCCAATATTCCCACATTCTTGTCCACATGTTATTTTCATCTTAGCCTAAAGTGACCAGATTTTTAGCGGGACACCATTGACTTGGGGTGGGGGGGGCAGTGGGGGTTCTTGATTAAAAAATTAGTCTATAGGGAGCAAAAAAATTTTTCATGGAACACAAGAATAGTATTGTAATATATATATATATATATATATTTTAAAGTGCTGCGGGATGTTGTTAAATTGTTAAAAAGTGGGATGTTTGGTCACTTTCTCTTAGTCATTGAATGACAATGAGATCGTAGCTCATTGTGGTTTTGGTTACATCTTTCTGATGACTAATGTTACAGATTATCTATTGACATGTTTGATGGAAACTTGAATGGCCTCTTAAGTGATATGCCTATGTAAGTGCTTGGGCCATTTTATGATTGGATTGTCTTTTTTCTGTTAGATTAGGTGATCACCAAATGTGGTTTTCAAATTTAGTATTCTCCCCCTCGACAGTTTGTCTTTCCAGGTTTTTGGTAAAATAGCTTGATGAAGAAATAATTTAATTAAATGTCTGTAAGGTACCATTTATGTACCATATATACTCGAGTATAAGCTGACCCAAATATCAGCCGAGGCACCTAATTTTACCAGAAAAACTGCATTAAAAATGTGCTGAAAACACTCAAGTGTCTATGGTAATCTTGTGCTGCTTATGGTTTTGTTACTGTATCAGATAACCCATTGTTGAAGGCTAAGCCTGACAGCATTGCCCGTTTGTTCTTCTACATACATTATGGTTTCAGTTTGTGCATTTGTACAGGTCTTCAATTCATTTTGTATTTGTTTTTCTATGTGGTATGAGTCAAGAATTCTGTTTCGTCCTTCTGCATGTAGAAATACGGTTTTCTCTCAGCAACATTTATTGAAGAAACTCCTCCTTTTTTATAAAATGTGTACTTAGCACTTCTGTCAAAAATCTTGACAGTAGATGTATGAGTTTATTTCTGGACTCTGAAATCTATTCCCTTTGTCTGTATATAGTCTACTATTGTTATACTAGACCCAGTACTGTTTTAATTAACATAGTTGTATACTAGTGTGCTTTGAAATCATGATGTGTGAGTCTTTCTCTCATATTTTGAAGAATACACATTTTTTTCTCATTTCTTTTATTTTCTGTTCAGCTTGTTACTTGAAATACCTGCCTAAACTCATGTGGAGGTAATTATTTTTTTTGAGCACTAAGCTATTTAGCTTTTGCATCAGGAATTAGGTAATTTCCACAGGTTATGGTAAACTTGATGTGTTCACATTATTTTGTTGATACTTTCCACATTTTTGCTGAATAACCATTGTTGTTGTAACTCTGGTAGATTAGATTTGAACAGTATTAATTGGTTAATAGGTGAAGACTTATTAGAGGCAATGAATATTAACTTGAAATGTTTTGAGTACTTAAAAAGTTAGATGAAAGGCTTGAGAGTTGAAGATGAATAATGTCTAAGGGATAGACTAATTTGACATTTTGTACTGAGAATGTGGTTTAAACATCTGCAATTTATTAGGGAAACCTAACTTAGAGCAAAAGGATTTATAAATGGAAGTTTTTTCTATAATATCTAATCTAAAAATACAGATACTGTGTCAGTCTGGGTAGACTAGAGCAATAAAATTCATGAATATGCATATGTTCATAAGGGATATATATATATATATATATATATATATATATATATATAAACAAGAGCAATTGAACATTGAGGAAAAACATCCCAATTCAGTCCAGTATAAGATCATAAGTCTAATTATTAGCCTATATGTCTGATACCAATCTATAAAATCTTCAGATACATGAAACACATGGCCATGATGTCAAATGCAGGACAATCACAGGCCGGTGGGTAGAAAGTCTTTGGAACCAGTGGTGTTATAAGCATCTCAGTACTGGCAGGGGCCTCTGTGTGGCTTCTCTAGTCATAGGTTTTTGACCACATCAGGGTAGGTTCATGTGGCTTCTCCACAGGGATGTCTTGCAGGGAGTCAGTTTGTCAGTCGAGTGTCTCCAAGGGAGTGTTCTGAGAGAGATTGTGTTTCCTGCCTCAAAGAATGAATTACCACATTTCCCAGAATTCTCAGAAGACCATGCCCACACTGAGATCACATTGGCTATCTGCGCATTGACAGGCTAGACTCCCCCCCTACACTCTTAATCCTCAAATTGGCACCAGATTAGGTGACTGCCATAGATATGGTCCTATGGCATCATCATCCAACATTTTTTTTTATCCTTTGAGCCTTGGAATACAATATAAGCTATTACAAATGCATTTTATAAATAATAAGGAGACAGTAGAAGTCTTTGAATCATCACTCTTATTTGGGTGGATTATTGTGGTATCTCAAGCTATTACACTAAGGACAGTGATCTGAGAAGTGTACCCCTGAGACTAACGGGAAAATCAAAGGATGAATAGATTGCGATAATTAACTTTAACCACTATACTGCCTTATTTTCAAAATACTTCAGCCATCTCTTTGTATATTAGCTTATTGGCATCTTTATTTCTCAGACCAGTGAAAGAAGCATGAATGTGGGGATTTCTGTGAATCATGGCCTAGCACTGTCAGCCTTGGGACATCCCAGTGATATAACCTCACTTCACATAGTGACTTACAAAATTTTTTATTGAAGGAAATTTTTTTTCCCATATAAATGAACAATGTCAGTGCAAAATAATTTGTTACCTCAAGGCATTTGGAGACTGTGTTAATCTGGGTTGACTTGAGAAACAAATTCATAGGCACTCGTGTGTAAGAGAAAACTTTATCAAAGAGTAGTTGTACATTAAGTAAACAGATCAGTTCATAAGTCTGATATTAGCCCACATGTCCAATACCAATCTATGAATTCCTCTTTAGACTCACACAACACATGCAATGATACCGAAAGCAGGAAAATCAGAGGCCAGTAGGTGAAAAATTATGTAGATCGAGTAACAGTGGAAGCATCTCAGTGCTGGCAAGGGTCTCTACGTGGCTTCTCCAGCTCTTGGCTTCTAGCTTAACTCCATGTGCCATGTCATCTGGAATGTGTTGCAGGGAGTGAGTCTGTGTCCTGCCACCAGTGAATTCCTCCAAATGAGGTCATTAAACTGTGATCTGATTGACAGGCTGAACTAAACCCTTTCACTCTTAGTAGTCTCAAATTGACAGCAGACTATGTAACTGCCAACAGATTATGTAGCTATCTTGACAACAGGCTGTAGAGCATTTCTGTGTGATGGGTAGGGTGGTGGGAACGTGCAGGAAGGCAATATGAAGCTGAGCGAGAGACCCGTTTTTGGTGTGTTTTGAGTTGAGTTGGGTGCAACAAGATTAGAACAAAGCAAGGAAAAGAAAAGTGCTGTCCCTGTCACCAGTCTAGTTACCTAATTGGTGGAAACCATTGTAGGAGTTGGGAAGATGTTTTTGTCTATAAAGAATTCTAAGAATCTGCAACACTCTTCAACCATCCTTTTGTTCCTCCTTTTGGGGGTGGGCCACATGAGACAGGGCCAGTGGGGGATTGTTGACTTGGAAAGAAATAAAATAGCTAACTGTCCTGGAACCACAGTGAATGCCAGTGGGCACAGAGCAGTGTAGTTGGCCAGTCTGAAGTGCCAAGCAAGAGTCCCAAGCCAAAGTGCCAGGCAGGAGAGCCTCCTGCTCTCCCCATTAGCTCCTTCCTTTTCCTTCAAGAACAACCAAGAGGCCTCTGTGCTTCCCTTCTCTAAGACTAAATGAGCTGCAAGTGACCTTTGATCACTTCCTTTTATCTGCCCACTGTGATTCTGGAGGACTGGGCTACAGCATACTGATTCCACCCAACGTAATTTTTCCACAAGTGCTTTAATTGCTTATTTTCAATCTCATTTCTTTTTTTGAGCTGTCATGCTGTACAAATGATATGTGTAAAGATTGATGAAGAATCACTTGAACCACTGTGCATTGATGGCCTGTGCTGTGTGTCTTCATCCTTCCCTCATCTGTCACTAGGAGAATTTGGTGCAAGACGAGGCCAGATAAATCTCAGAGTGATGGTCCAAGCCCTAGAGAGTGGACTGTGTCTTCCCATCTGCACAGTGCTTTGCACCGGTGCAAATATTTGTTCTTTGTTGACTTTCCTGGAGCCAGATAGAGAGTCGAGTGATAGATCCTGTGGTGAAGTGACTCACACATCAGTCTCTAGCCTCCCCGGTGCAGGCAGAAGCCTGGGAATGATCTTTGATGTTTACTTGCTCTCAGGGCCTTTCATAGGTGAAACATTTTGAGGGAGTGGTTGGAAAATTTTTTCTTTTATTTCCTTGTTAGAGAATTACCATGGGGAAAATGCATCAATCCTTTGCCAAATGAATCCACTCACTTTGAGAATGCCATTGCTAGGTCACATGAGAAAGTATATTTAATCCTGTTTTCCAAATGATGATAAGATTGTGATCCAGGGTGGGAGTAACGACAGTTTGCTTTGCATGTTTTTGAGGTTCTTTGTGTATTATAGAAACACTCTGAGCAATGATGACACGTCTGTCAGGTTAAAAATAATAACTGGGATATTTATAAATCTAAGAAATGCACCAAAAAGATCAGCAATGATTCCAGTTTCAAAAGAACCTATTTCTTTTTCATCTTAAGCTATCAAAGGTAAACTGTCAAAATGTTAAATTATTGGAAGCGTTTCTGTGAAATCTGGGTACAAGTTGCAGATAGTTGTCCATATTGATGGCTCCTTATAGTTGTCTGGTGTAATTGTGAGAGCTCACGTGGGTGGAGCTCTCAGGTGGTTTAAGATGTTAATATAGTTGGCTGCTAACTGAAAATGGTTGAGGCCTAAGTCTTCTCAGAAGAGCCATATAAGAAATGCTTGATCATGTACTTCTGAGAAGTCAGCTTTGGAAGGGTCAATGAAGCACAGCTCTGCTCTGCAACCTATCTGGGCACTATGGGTTGGAATTCACATGATGGAAACAGGTAAGGTGTTAGAGGGACTGTTAGTGATGGTGAAGAACTTGTGGGACATTCCTTAGGAAAACATCTATATAAACCAAAGACAATACCATTACCAACCACAGCCAGGCCCTTCTAAAAAAGACCTGTGATTTCTTTTAAGTTCTAGCAAATGAATTACCTTCTCCTTTTCTAAATAAAGAAGAAAGTCCATTAGTTCTATAAAACCTCATTACAGCCCACTTAATTGTGGTTTTACAAATCAGGAAGTCCTCTATTACAGTGGGACATTCCCAAATGTTGGAATTGTTTATACAAATAACATTTTTCTTTTGAACTCTGCAGAGGAAGCATAGTTTGCTTTTTAATAGCTCTCAGTGGTACAATTGAATTATTGTTTTCTTTTTTCCCTCCTTTTTCTTACCACCCTTGTTTTTGCACCCACACAGAACCACCCACCATTAAAACACGCAACAGCTGGACAGTTGTGCATTTCAGGTGTGGTTCCTTTCCTGTGAAAACACGCTCCTTGAGAGAGAGATTTCTTCATAGTCATGCTGCTTTCCTGAACCTACAGGAATTCCTGTACTTTTAATTTGAAATTCAGAACCTCAGATTATTTTTCATATCAGACAGATGAGCAGTCTTGAGGAAGATTTGTCATGACCTGTGCCAAGAAAACAGTTTATCTGTGAATTTACAGGTAGACATGAGTGCCCTGAAATCTGTTTTATTGTAGTGACAGTGCTCTGCTAAACAAAATGTGGTTTTTGTGTGCTTTAGAGAAATTGAAGAAGCCACAGGGACCTACCTCTCTGGTTACCTCCTTAGTCTTTTTTCACAGAGGGCTCAGTGCATTCCCCCCTCCCTCCTCCAATTTGACAGGGGTTAGTTTAGTGCTCTTTGAGGTCAGAAACTAGATTTTACTCCCATCTCTATTTCCGCAATGTACTTTAGCGTATGAGTAGCAGAGCTTAATTTATTAGTAGCAGAGGCTTAATAAATATTTGTGGAGTGACTAGGCCCCCTGCAAAACCTATTAAACTTTTATAGCAACAAATCACTTTAAAGTACATAAATAGAGCCTTAGAGTCGTATATTAAAGCATAAAGTATGTGCTTGTTAGCATGATTCTTTTCAATGTGGCAGTAAACTAATGTTATAGGGAAATAACTCATATATGTATACACATAAAGCAAGCACACATGCAATCTTTACACATACATATGACATGTATGGACTGGATTTTATAATTGTTTTGAAAAATTTCATAATGTAAGAAATATCCAGCTCTAATTTCTGTTTGGAAACCCTCTGTTATGAAACAACAGAGGAATAAAGACAGTGAATAATGTTGAGTCTTGTTGACTGATAGCTCCATTTCTTCCGCTGCATATTGACTATTGGTCTAAGTTCCTTCTTTGCCTGTTCATTGGTCTGGTTTTGGACCATTCCCTGTGTCCTTGGTTGAGCACACTTAGCCCGATTGGCACCTGAACTGTCATTGTCATGATATGTGTGCCACTCTGAGGATCATAACCAGGCAGGAGTCTCTTCGCTGGAACACAAGGGTGGAGAGAATAGAGGCTTCTTTGCAATGTCCCTTGGAGACGCTCAAGTCTTTGGTGGCAGTTGTCCACTAGGAAGTTGACTCTGGCACCAGGAAATGTGATGAAGTAGAGCCTGGAGCCCTTTGCCAGTAAAGAGTCGAATCCAAGATGGCCTTCATCACCAAATTCCTTATGTATCAAGAAAGCCCTTTTCTAAATTGAGTTAAAAATATGTGTATTTCCTTTTGACACAAAAACATTTCAACCAGGAAGAGGCAGTGGGCCTGGAGGTTGTATCTGTGAGAAGGGAGTTTAGGAGGTGGGATGTGGCCACCCAGAGATTAATGGAAAACTTGGGGGTCACAAAACTAGGACAAATATAGGGAGTTTCAAGGCAACGAAGAGATTTAGGACATGGAGAAAGAAAGAAAAGAAGTAAGAAGGGTGGGGGGGTTTGAAAGCAGAAAAAAATGAAAGAAAGAAAGAAGTAGAAGAACCTTATGCTGGTTATGATTTGGGCTCTGCTGAGTTGGCACAGTTTCTCCATCATGCCATCATGGTTTGATTTAGGATTGTTGCTGATAAGAATTCAGAGTTACATAAAAAGAAGAGTTTTTATAGAAGGTTAATATCAATTTCTCTTCTTCACATCATGGCTGCCTCACCCCTCTTCTGTCCCTGAAAGCCCAGATAAGCTTTCAGCCAGGAAGTAGAACTGGTTGTTGCAAATCTAATGGAGACCCTGTTTCTTATTTTAATATAGTTTGAACCTTTAATTGGTCCCAAAAAGCACTGTGTGTTTGGGGAGGTGGGGGTGGGAGGGGGAGAGGTGTTTAATTATCAAAGACAATCCCAGACTACCCATGATCAGAATATTGACCCTGGGAAGCTTTTCAAGTTGGTTGGTTGAGCTTTGTCTTAGATCTGAACTAGAGTGACATTCCCCAATTTGGTGCTTTTGAAGCCTTTCATTTTACAGAAATCCTTGGTGTCTGGAACAACCTTTGGGAAGGCACTGCTATAAATTATTGACTTGTGGTTTATCCAGAAGCAAACTCTAGTTGGGGAAGTTGCAGTGAGAGAAGACCGGGATCATTCAGTTCTAGAGATCGACCTTTTGCACCATCAGACTCCCCAGTGACTCGTTTCGTGTAAAAGGAGCCCACCAGCCTTGTAGAGGGCCATGTGTTTCTAGAAAGCCCTGAAATGTATCTCTCCTCCCCCCCACCCCCCTTCCCACCCCCCTCCACTATCCTTTCCAAGCTTAAAATAAAATCTCTAGTCCAAGGTTTGAGTTTATATAGCACACACAGAATCATAATCCATACCCTTGGAATAAAAAGTGGTGTTTATGGACTAGAGTAAATTCTCTGCCAATTTTCTAGGGATGAAAAAAAATTAACTTTTATGACCCCATCACACTGGGGCGAAACCCTAAAGGCACGTAACAGAGCAGCAAGGGGAGCAAAGTGATGAACTCCCCGGGGAATACCAAAAATAGACTTGGGAGACAGTGTGGCGCCCCATCAGACTTGACTGGAAGTCACATGTAGAAGCCAACAGACAGACCTTTAACTATTTATAGGCTTTTCCATTTTTGTCACTGACTTTCTTTTTGTTGTTGTTATTTTTTTAGTTGTTGTTATTGTTTGTTGGTTTTGACTTCCTTTATCATTTTGCTTGGTTTTGCCTGGTTTTTGTGCTTATTGATGACCCTGCATATCTATCTAGATAAGATAGATGGGATGAAAAATTCAGAGATGAAAAGAATGGGACCAAAGATTCTGGGGGGATATGGGAGAAGGCAAGGTGCGGTAAAGGTATGTTGGTGGGAACCAGCCCAGGGACAAGGGAACAAGTGAACTAAAATCAATGGAGAGAAAGGTGTAGGATGCCTAGTGGGGCTTAATCAAGGGCAATGTAGCAGTGAGGAATCACTAAAGTCGAATGAAGGCTGAACATGATGGTTGGACAAGAGGAAAGTAAAAGGAAATAGGTGAGGCAAGAACCAGGACCAAAGGACATTTATAAAGGTGTACATCTATACATATACACACATATATACATATATATGTAAATATTTATATAGTGAGAGGTGAACAGAACTATATACTGATATCTAGATGTTAAGAATAAAGACTGCAGATGGACATTGGACCTCGACTTGACTACTGCCTCAACACAAGAACAATTTGTTCTAACAATTCGGCATTCTGTGATGTTCACCTTGCCGACACAATCACTGAAGACAAAATGGGTATGTAAGCAGATGTGAAGAAAGCTGAGGGTGCCCGGTTATCCAAAGATATAGCATCTGGTGTCTTAAATGATGGAAGTTAACAAGCAATCATTTAGCTGAGAAGCAACAAAGCCCACATGGAAGAAGCACACCAGCCTTTGTGATCATGAGGTGTTGATGTGATCAGGTGTCAGGCATCTAACATCCAGAAAAAAATCATACCCAATGTGAATGGGGTGGGGGGAGGAGGCAGGGAGTGAAGACCCAGTTCCCACCTGTAGACAATGGGGCATCCCCTCTCAGAGGGGTCATAAGGAAGAGATGAGCCAGTCAAGGTGCAGTATAGCACCGATGAAACACAACTTTCCTCTAGTTCTTTAATGCTTCCTTCCATCCATTATCATGGTCTCAATGCTACCTCCCAAATCGGATTAGATCAGAGTATGCACACTGTTACAGATAAAAACCCGAAACACAGGGAATCCAGGATAGAAAAACCCCTCAGAGTCAGCAAGGAGAGTAGATATACTAGGAGGATTGGAAAATTAGGGGGCCATGGGAGGAGAACTGGGAAATGGATCACAAGGATCAACCTATACCCCCCTCCCACAGGACAAACAATTGAAAAGTGGGTGAGGGGAGATGGAGAATGATGTAAGATATGAAAATAATAATCTCTAACTTGGGCTGAGCCCTGGTGGCATAGTGGTTGTGTGTGGGACTGCAGCCCACAGGGCGGACGGTTCAAATCCAGCAGCAGCTCTCCAGGAACAAGGTTGGGCTTCCTACTCCCACCAGGGCAGTGATGCCACACACACACACACATACTCACACAAATAATCTATAATTCATCAAGGGTTTTTGAGAGAGAGTGGTTTAGGGAGGGGGAAGAAATGTGAAGCTGATATCAGGGACTCAAGTGGGAAGAGAAAGCTTTGAAAACGATGATGGCAGCATATGTGAAAATGTACTTGACACATTGGATGAATGTATTGATTGTGATAAGAGATGTAAGAGTCCCCAATAAAAGTGTATGTGTGTGTATATAGATATATACACACACACAAACATATATAAAAGAAAACAAACAAAGTAAAAAGAAAAAGAAAGATGTTAACTTTTCAAATGGATATCATATACCAGATGGGACTCAGTCCATGTGCACATGGACTCTTCATGCATTTTACTGTAGTGATATATTTCAGTGCAGAAAACTTTGGGTGTGTGCACACATTCTTACAATCTAAGTAGACCTATACAACAGAAGGGTGTGAAATATGGCAATGATGTAATCTCTGTAATACGGAAGAAAATGAGCTGAGTGCTTCAAGAAAATGAGCTGAGTGCTTCAGGTACAACAAGGACTGAAATGCCATGGGAGAGCCAACATTGAAGAAGGAACTTCTGGTGGAAGAGATTAGCAGAGATTTACTGGAGAGAAGTTGGGTGTCATTTGAGCTAGGTCCCAGTTGTTAGGTGAGATGTATCCAGGAATTAGAAGTAAAGGAAATGCATGGACACAGGAAACCACAGAAATGCCTAGTACTCACAACGGACGATGAACGTGGGCTAATGAAAGCACTTGGAAAGGTCCTGTAGGGCCACTCTATGGAGGCCACTCACAGTTTGCTGTCTAGAGTTTGGACTTAATTAAAGGGACTGGATTTTTGAGCTGGATGCCCCTTAGGAATTTTATGTATGTGATGGCCTATGGCCATAGAAGTTAGGAAGTCGATGACTAGGTTGCAGGTAAGTTTGTAGAGTCAAGTAAGGTCTTGAATGGTGGTAGTAACCATGGGTATGGAAGAAAGTTGCAGGGGAGGAGAGAGAGAGAGAGAGAGAGAGAGAGAGAGAGAGAGAGAGAGAGAGAGAGAGAGAGAGAATTCATTTGGTGGATGAATGTCTTCAAAGAAAGACTGAGGAGAATTCTGCCCTTGAATTACCAGGAGAATGGTGTTGTTAGCACACTTACATTTGCAATTGAAACAGGGCAGGAATATGAATTACTCTTTGAGAAGTGAAGTTTCAGATCCAAACAAAATTTATGACAGAGAGTCTCAGGATATAAGCAGATATAAGGGGTTAGGTGGCCTTATGGGATTTGCATTGGGTTGCTAATTGAAAGGTCAGTGGTTCAAACCCTCTAGTGGCTCCTTGGAAGAAAGATAAGGCTGTCTGAACTTAGAAATATTTAGTTTTGAATCCCCTGAGAGGGTCACAGTGAGTCAGAATTGACTTGATAGGTTTTTTTGGGTTTTTTTTTGGGGGGGGGACCAGAATCACTGCCCTCTGGTGGGAGTAGGAGGCCCAGCCTTGCTTCTGGAGAGCTGCTGCTGGATTTGAACTGCCAACCCAGTGGGCCGCAGTCCTGTACACAGCCACTACACCACCGGGGCTCAGCCCCGGTTGTTTTTGTTTTGTAGATCAGATACATTAAAATCTGGGTGGTGAGCTGAAATAGAGAACTGTACTTTGAACAAGAAAGGGTGTGACTGGAGCCCTGAAGCTAGTGCTCTATTACTAACCAAAAGATCAGTGGTTCAAACCCAGACCAACAACTCCCCTGGAGAAAGATGTGGTGGCCAGCTTCCATAAAGATAAGAGCCTGTCCTGTATGGTTACCATAAACCCGAATGTCCTGGATGACAGCAGATTGCGATTATTTATTGCTAATTTGTACTCAAAGTTAGCTCTGCATATCACTAATTGTATGACTTGGCATATTGTTTAGTCTGTATCATTACCTTTCCTTATTTACTAGATGGGGAGAATCGTGATAGATTGGAATGTTTCGCCTATGTGGGCTGTGAGGACTAGAACATTGGAGACATGTATTAATAGGTGTCCTCTGACCGCATCCTTTCTCCTTTATTCTGCTCCTGGGACCCTTGAAGTGAATTTGGGATCTAACAAAAGGAGACATGAGCAGTGGAGGGGGAAGAGTGGTGATGGGAATGCACATGGTAGTGGAAGAGAGTGAAATTAGAATGTTCTTGAGCTGGGTAAGAATGAGATTGGAAAGTTAATTGGTGGGGGGGGGGGGTTGTTGCTAACTTTTAAGTGGAAGAAGGCCTCTTTTTTTCTGAGTCTGGAGACAAGTTGAAGAGAAAAAATAAAGATAGCATGGATCAGAGGGCCATGACCTTCTGTCAAAGAAGTCAAGCCATCTGGTAAGAGTGAGGGAAAGTTTGGGGCTGGGTTCTTGAGAAAGGAGAAAATTCTTTCAGAAAGTCACTGTGGGAAATGAGCTTTAGGAGTAAACTAGAGTTGAATAAAAGGATTGCCAAAAAGCAGACTCAAATGGGGTTAGATAACTTGAACTTTCAGTGTTTTTGTGGGTGTGTGAATTAAAGAGGAGAACAGGTCATGGAACCTCCTGAAGTTGTGGAAAAGGGAAGCTGGTTTCTGGGCGAGGAAGCGGATGTTGAGGCTTCTGTGGGGTGGTGGCAGTGGGTTGGGTGCAGGGGAGGAGTGTGAATGGGGTGCTGCTGTCTCAGTGGAATGTGTAGGGTAGGAGGTCAGTTCCTGGTGACACTGAGGAAGAGGGAAGTTGTAGTTGTAAGTGATTATTTGTCAGCAGCAAATTACTGAGTGTGCCCCTTAAATCGAGCTCTTTGGTGTTCCTTATTAAACTTTAAAGACAAATAGCTTTGGTTCTGTTTGTCTTTGAAGCTGATGAGCTTGTTCTTTTTCTCCCACAGTGTAGTAATCCAGAAGGTTGTCTCCCTGCCCCCAGCAATAATGTGTTTGTACAAGATACTAGACTTGGGAATCAAGCCCATAAAATTAAAATTAAATTCAGACTTTCCTCCAGTTAATAGTGAGATCCATGGCTATCTCAGAATAAATAGTTAAATTGGACCACGGGCATATGATTCTTAGTGTTACCTTATTGTAAGAAACTGTTCAAATCTTTTTAGACTTAGAAGCTGCATTTAAAAGCAAGAAAAGGTGACTATAGTATAGAATTTGTTGAGAAGAAGGGCTGATTCAAGGGTCCCTGGTGGTGCTTTAGGTTGGCCTGTGAACTACATGGTTAGCAGGGCAAATGAATCAACCCCGCTACCTGCAGAAGATGAAGCTATTGACTTTCATCAAGATGTGTGCTTCTTTTCAGGTATCTTCAAGTTGGTTCTCAGGCATTAGACTGTCTGAACAACAGAAAGAAATACTGTCTGATCCTATCCTATTCTCACAATCATTGTGATGTTTGGTCTATTGTTGCAGGCATGGTGTCAACCCATCTCTTTCAAGTTCTTTCTCTTTTTCACTGCCCATCCGATTTACCAAGCATGATGTCCTTCTCTACGGATTGGTGCTTTCATAAAGGTTTATAGACACATACGTTTTAGGGTACAAAGAAGACCCCAAATCTTAAGCATACTTTAAGGAGAACTCTTTATTAGGTTTTAAACAAGAAAAAGACACATCCACACGTGGGAGACAGTTAGTGGAAGTTCTAAAGACATTCCAGGATTCATAGAGATTCAGAGACTATAAAAACGATGGAATGGAGCAAAGGAAGCAGTCACAGAAGCATGATGGGTAGCAGAGCAGTACATCAGAATCACAGCTAGGACAGCAGAGGGAAGAAGATTGTTACTGGAACATGTACATTATGCTTGACAAAGGACCTTACAGGATTGGTCCAGGACCTTCTGGCCAAAGCAGTCAGAGGATGATTCATGATTATGTGACCTCAGCATGGCAATCTCCCTAAGCACAGCTCTAGGTTAACTCCCAAGGGAGACTTCCCTTTCCTGGCGTGCTCAGGGGGCCTAGAGGCAGTCTGCTCTCCAACGCAGTCAGCTGAGGACCAGATTATTCACACTCCTGATGAATGTTCGTCCAGGAGGGACTTAAAGGAGACTCAATCCACGGGTGGACCCCACATAGAGATTTTAGACTTTCCCTGTAATTCATAGCTTTTTGCCAACCAAAAGTGCTCAGGAATTTAATAACTAATATATTTGTTAACCCTCTATAGGCTTTCTCTCACTGAGGGAATTCAACTGCAGTGGATTTGAGGATTTGATCATGTTTTTAAATGAGGATAAATTTATGTGACATTAAAGGCCGACTTTATGGGTCCTAAAGTAAGGGTCCTTTAAATGCATTCTGTGCAGGGTGTGAGGGCTGCAGGATTCACATATGCTACCACCCTCACTGCCCTAGAGTTGATTTTGACCCACAGTGATCCTAGAGGACAGGGTCAAATGAACTGCCCTGGTGGGTTTCTGAAGCTATAAATCTTTGTGAGAGCAGAAAGCCTTATCTTTCTGCCATGAAACAGCTCATGAGTCCAAACTTTTAACCTTATAACCCACTAAGCCACCAGGGCTCCTTTAAGTGTGACGTGGTTGATGGTAACAGGTAAGTGCTTCAGCAGAGAGCTAGCTTCAATTCCTAATGATATGCACAGTACCTGACCAACTAGTTAAGAGTCTAATTTACTACTGTTTTCATTTGCATTTCATTTTCTTCTTGTACTTCCATTAAAATTAGACAACTGTGTTTCACATTAAATAAGTTTTTTGTTATGAAAACAATGCCTAATAAGTTTTTCCAAGTTGGCATAGCTGCCTGTATTTGCCTCACTTGAATTCACCTGAGTGCATGCTGCTTTCTGATGCATAGGTAGGATATAAAGGAAGAGTTTACCAAGCAGCCATATGACAACAGGCAAACGATCAAGCCCACATGGAAGAAGCCCACCAGCCTGTGTGATCACGATGTGTTGACAGGATCTGGTATCAGGCATAAGAAGACTCAAAACAAACAACCATATTGATTTGATTGAGGGAAGTCAGAGAGGAGAACCAAAGCCTCTCTGTAGACAATTGGACACCCCCTTCCAGAAGGGTCATAAGGAAGGGATAACTGTCGTGGTGCAGTATTGCACTTAGGAAATGCTCATTGCTTTAGTTCTTTAATGTCCCCGCCTCCTATCCCCTACTATCATGACTCCAGTTCTACCTTACAAATCTGCTCGACTAGAGCATGCACACTGATACAGATAAGAGCTCTTGACACATGGAATCCGGTACAGGTAAGCCCCTAATTACCAGCAATGGCAGTAGCAATACCATGAGGTAGAAGATGGGGTGGGGGGGGGCGAGGAAGAAAGGGGTAACTGATCACAATGACTGACTTAATTTCCACGCTTTACCTCCAGGGAGACAAACAAGAGAAACTTGGATTAAGAGAGACAGTGAACAGTGTAAGATATAAAACTAATCATAATTGTTACTTTATAAAGCGTTCACAAGGGTGGTGGAGGGAGGGTAAAAAGAAGAGCTGATATCAAGGGCTCAAATAGAATGAAAACATTTTGAAAATGATGATGGCAAAATATGTACAAATATACTTGATACAATTGATATATGGATTGTTATAAAAACTGTAAGAGCCTCCAATAAAAAATGATTTATATATTTAAAAAAGAGTTTGCATTCAATTTTTTTGATTCTTCTTTTTAAGGTGAATTTTTTTATATTTAAAAATATACTTTAAATCATTTTATTGGGAACTTTTATAGATATGTAACAATTCATAATTCCAGTAGATCAAGCATAATTGTACAATGAAATGTACCTGTTCACATGTAAATCTGTTATTTATTTCCATCAAGTAGTGTTATACAGTCATCATTTACCCCTTCTCGCCCTCTCTTCCCTTACCCTCAGGGATTCACTACTTCTGTAGCTGTTTCTGAAGGGTTCACTCTCTTGGTTTTCATGCATTGAAAAATCTCAATTGTAAAAATGGACATAAGTGTAACAAGATTAATGAAGTAAAGCAAAGACCATAATGGTAAGGAGAGGAAATATTAAAGAACTAGAGGAGAGTTATGTATTTCATTGGTGCTGTACCACACCCTACATGTTTCACGCATACTGCCAGAGATCGTCCGATTATCTTAAAGTTGGGCTTGGGGACTCTAATTTGTCCAGGTTTTTTCACATCAATTTTATTCTTTTGATAACTACATAAGCACACAGGCTGTTGTGCTTCTTCCTTGTGGGTTTCCTCCTCCCACTCCCCGCCCCCCTCCCCACCCACCGCTAGATGGCTGCTTGTTTAATTTCAAGCCTTTAAGACCCCAGATGCTAGAGGTTTTTAATAGCCATGCACCATCAACTTTTTTTCACATTTGCTTATTGACCCATTCCAAATCATGTTGGGAAGGTAGGCATCATACAGTGCCACATTATTAGAACTAACTGAAGGTAAGATTGGAGTAGTTAAGATGAATTTTTGTGTTTTTGTTTTGTTTTGTATGTCGGGGAAAACAAGTAAAAGTGCATTGACCATAGGAGGTCATTGTTCATAATCAGGTTGTGGTACCTTAAAGATAACTAAGTTTCTATGTCTTTTTAATAAGAAAACCTGGATATCTAAGGTACTGCAACATGTTAGACGAAAGATAAGTGTGTCTGAGTAATAGAATGTATTGGGGTGACCTGCTAGTTCTGGTGAGTGGTTTGGCAGCCTTTATTTAATAATGTAGTGCCTTGTTCTTGGTGTAGTGAAGTTACATTAACAATGAATAGGGAATTATTTTTTTAAAACTTTCTCTCATGGTTACTTAAAGACACTAAACAGGCTTTCCATAGTCAAAAATAATAAAATGAATTTAATCCAGTTTGGAAGATTAGCTAGGAAAGAGATATGAGATGTGGTCAATTAAGATGGCCCATCTGGCGATAATTCTTTATGGAATGTTTTACAAATTCTGGACTCTGTTATAATTCCATCTTTCAGAAGTTTGGAATTTGTTAGAAAATTGCCATTTAATACATATATGATGTTATGATTTGATTGTGTTCCAGTAACCTCGTGCTGCAGATGGACAGGAAAAGGGGGGGTATTTTTGGTGGACAGAGCCAGGAATGCTTCATGCAGGTGACAGGAATCTAGACAGCTACAATAAACTTCCAAAATATCTGGGCAATTCTTTCCAAGATACTTTCTGAATCATAGAATAAAGGTCAGTGATATTAGAGATAATAGATTATGGGAAGGTACTATTAGACATGCTAATTTTTATCTGACAATCATCTGTTGATGAATGATTTTATCTGACAGGCCACCATTTATTAGTGATTGTCTTTGGAAAATAGTTTTTGCTAGATCAAACTCCTGTCATAAAACTTAATTTCGATCAAGTTTGTAGTGGAAGAACCAGCTGTGAGTCTGGATCCTATATGACATGTAGTAAACTAACTATTTAAAAGAAGCAGAAAACGAAATGATGACCAGGGAGCTGATTCCCTCCCAAAGCAACCCTGTAGGAAAGATTCGAACTACCTCATTCCATCTTCCAGACTGTCAAACTTTATGGGAACAGAATTCCTCCTCTTTCTCTCCTTTATTTTTAGTCTCGTAGGGTTCCAAAAATGGTTGTTAGACACATATATATTAATATTTTAAAACCAATAAAGTGCAACAAGTGATTGTTTTTTACAGGAAAATCCTGGGGTACTAGAGATTTGCATGTAGTAAACAAAAATCTCAAATTTTGTCTAGATCTTAAAATAAATGACTCAAGTGTTCATACAACATCAAAAAACTTTTTGAATACCTGTTCTGTATAAGACATTGTGATTCGTGCTGTGAAAGATGTCTATAGTTTTGTATATGTTTTGTGACCAATGCCTTGTGTAGAATACACTCTTTGCAATTTTACTGATCTTAAGGAATTTATGGGCCTTGGGTGTCAGAAGCTGTACCAGTGGCTTTTTCTTTTTAGGGAGTTTAATGATTTTTCTAGTTTATGTAACAGGTAGTTTGGGGGCTTTGATAGTGAGAAAGGGTGGGATGCAACTGGTTTTTTCCATGAGCTCTTTCCCTAAAACCTAGTTGACAAGCTATGTAATACCTTAAGAATATTTTATACGTGGTATGTTAAATAACACAAAACCAAACTCCCTGAGACCAATCACAGCAACCCTATAGGACAGGGCAGAACTTCTCATTGGGAGCTTCCAAGACGAGAACTGGTAACTGGAGTAGAAAACCCTGCCTGTCTTTCTCTTGAGGAGCAACTGGTAGTTCTGAATTGCCAACCTTGTGGGTTGCAGCCCAACACGTAACCACTATACAGCCAGGCCTCCTACACTGCTAGATAGACTTGTTAAAAGAGCCCTCGTGGCATAGTGGGTTACAGTTGTACTGCTAACTGCAAGGTCAGTTGTTTGAAACCACTAGTGGGACTATCTACTCCTCTAAAGGTTTGCCATCTAGGAAACCCAGAGGAGCAGTTTTACCCTGATCTATAGAATTGCAGTAAAATGGAATGGACTCAGTAGAGGTAAGATACAGCGTTGTTATTTCTTATTTGCCTTCTGGGTAATATCTAATAAATTAATAATGTAATATTTTGACTTCTAGAAAGGATTTGGGGGCAAAAACTTAGAGATGGCCTTCAAACGTTGTAGGGTGTCCCTAATTCAGTTAGTGGTTCCTCTCTCTCTGTGTTCTCTTACAAACACGAATACCTTTATTCGGACAAGAAATGTACACTGGTATGGAATGAGGCTCTACAATTTAAAGACAGCACCCATAGTTTCTTGAAGCCATTGCCATAAAAATCAACCAAGAAAAAGAGAGCAAAACTTGTTGTTCATTTAGGAACCAATCCCAGAAAACTGCTAGAGGGAGAATCGTTTTTGTTTTGAGGAAGCAGACATACCATTGCTTTGGGATGTTAGAATTTTTCTTCACTCCCATTATAGTAGCAACGATGATCGTGCTGAGTTTATAAGTAGTACTCAGATGAGAAACAGACAAGAAAATCATTCAAGCAAACCATAAAAGAGCATCATTAATTTTTGGACTGCCATAAAATGAGGACCTGGGTCTCCTAACTTGTAATCAGAATTTGGTTTAAGAGGAGGCACGATGGGCGGTTGGAATTGTAGGTGTCTTGAGGGAGGCCTGTGAACTTCTGCAGCCCTCAGAGCAGACAGGACCCCAGGATGGTGAAATGCTGACAAGGACACGAGGACATTGCTACATTGGGTAGCGGCCATCCCCTGGGTGTCCCCATGCTGGGGTTAGTATATAGACAACAGTATGAAGTCAAGGTTGCCTTTTCACGTATTCTAATAGCACCTGTTGATAGATTACCATAGACTCAGTGTTTACTGGACCTTTTGGAAAATTGAGTTAAATGTAATTCTTGCCTTAATAGAATTTAATCTGGTAGCGGAAGGGAAACATTTGCATGGTATTTTTTGTTGTATTGAAAGTCAGAGATATTATCCTTACCAAAACTGAAAATCTTGTATCATAATATCTCTATAATTTATTTAAATTTCCCAGGAAGATGGTTTTCAGTTTTTTTAGTTATTTACTTATATGAAACCCAAGATTACAAGATTTCTTTCTTTAAATTACTTAATGAATCTTAGAGTTTTATATACCACCTCTTAACTTTATACTATTATCATTATAGTTTTGCATTTTATTATTGTCATTATGTTACATTTTAATATCTCTGTTCTCTAAATACAGCTACATTTAATTTTGCAAAACCAATATTTTGTTTGTATTATGATGCATTGTACATGTATTTAGAATTCAGCTACATCATTAATAAGATTATATTCCCTTTCTTATAAAGTTTGTTTTTCCAAGAGTTAGTAATCACCTTTGAATTTAAAAAATACAAAAAAGAAAAGAACTTATCATTAATATCATCCTTAAAAAACTTTCTTCCAGAAGTTCAAATTTCTTTTCAATACCTTCAGAAACATCAGTTCCACTACTACCACTACCCCCCTAATTTCAGTTCCTTTTGGAAAGATCTCTTTCTTGTAATTTGAACTTTTTGCTCAGTCTAGGCAGCTCTTACACAGATCTGTTAGTGGACTATCCCGATGGTATCATGAGAATCCATTTGCTTTTTTGCCCTAGATTTCTTTTCATTTTTAAGGTTTATTATGAATGGGGAGGCAATGCATATATCATTCCATTGTTCAATCACATCAAGCAGAATTTTACACTTGCTAGTATAGTCAGTTTCCAAATATAGTTTTTCTTCCTGGACTCCTTGAGATCATCTCCCTTTTACACTCCCTATCTCTCCAACCACTGTACCCTTCCCTGCCCTAAACACAAAAACAAAATTAAAACACATTCTTATTCTACTGCTGCCCCTAGGGATTCATGTTCCTGAGTGTCACATATAGAAAAACATAGAACAGGACTTCAAGAGGGTGACCTCTGATAACACAACACCTCTGAAATAGACTCTAATATGAACGAACAAAACAAAACACACAGAATGTTTAAAGCCAGACCAGATCCAGCATACATCAGAGGGGGATCAACTAGCAAGGTTTTAATTGTTCAAGTGAGAGGTATGCCTTTGATCTTCTGTACTCATCATTGCAAGGCACCCTATTTAGTAGCCCCTCTCCTCTCTTCCCTCAATTGTGGATGGAGGGGAGTTCACTGGAGGATTATTTAATATGTCATCACACGAATGAGTCTTGGGGTCCCACCATCATTAATAGCCCTCTCCAAACCAGAATCTCACAATTTAGGCTCTTACACAAATCCCTCTTTTGATTTTGGGTTATATGATTCATAATCCTTCAGTGACTGATGATGGTGTGCTTCTTCCATGTGGACTCAGCCACCAGCTGACTTACTTGGCTGCTTGTTTGGAGACAAGACTTTAAGAACCCAGACGCTATTTTATCTGAGAACCTGTGTGGTGGCGTATCACCTGTCACTCATTTCACAGTCTGATGATGCCTCTTTGGGGCCTGGCCATCTCTTGAGGATTCTGGGAACTTACTCTCTCTCTTCCTTTTTCTTCCTGTTGCACAGAGACTTGCTTTGACCTACAAAAGCCCCACTTTCTGCTTCACTCTGGGGATGCTCCTGCCACCACTGGGGCCACAAGACTTTGCACCCATTGGCCTGTGGCCTTCCTGCATTTTACAATGGCCTCAGCTGTGGAAGTCTGAAGGGGGATTTATGATCTAGTATCAGACTTTAGGGCTAATTATTTGACTTATGGTCTTGATCTACACTGGGCTGCAATAGTCCCTTAGTATACAGTTACTGTTTGATATAGAGCTATGTTTTATACATATATGAGTGTGCCTGGATTTGTTTCTCCAACCAACTCAGTCCAACAGCTAGATACCATCTCATGTCTTCTCCACCTATTGCTCTAGCGTCCGTATCTTCTGTGCACCCTTCCTGACAGCCAATGTTGAGCAGGGCCATGATGGAACAGCTATAGGTCCCAAATCCATTCGTGGATCTGTGGTTTTAGAAAACATTTATTATTAATTAGGAGTTCATGCATATGTCATTCCATAGTTCAATCACGTCAAGAACAATCGTACAATTGCTTCCACAATCTGCTTCCAAACATACTTTTTCTTCCTGGACTTCTTTTTTGATTTAGTCCCATATTTTTTCAGAATGTAGTATAAATGCATCTAGTAAACTGAGGCCCCAAAGTAAATTACTTCAGTGTGTATTATTTGAAATATTTAAATTTTATTCTCACGCTTGATCTACAAATGGACATGGGAAATATTTCCTCCCATAACTTAAAAGGCCTTGCCACTGGTCTTCAATATATCCTGTGCTGCTGGTGAGTTTCCTTAGACCAGTTGGATTTTTCGTGCTTATTTTCTGCCATTCCTCCGAGCCTTTTCAGTATTTGCCCCGTTTTTCAAAACACATGATGAAGTACTGTGGTGTGGAACAACCCCAAAGCAGGACTTTTCAGCTTAGCGACTCCCACGCACTGAGTCGGGGGCTGCATGGAGCAAAGTGTTAGCGTCTCACCATTGGGAGGTAGGGCAGCTTTCCAATTCTGGTTCAAGAAAAAAAACCATTTTGGGGGTGTGAGAACAGGTCCAGCAGGCAGGGAAGTGAGGGTGACGAACACAATTTCAATCATGCACACAGACTCCCGAGACCTGGTTCGATGACACATATCTAACTTTATTACAGCTTTTGCAAGGCTTATATAGGTTTCATTGACCAATCAAATTATACTTCCTGGTTTTCAAACATTTCCTTATGTAGTCATGAGTTTGCAGCATAAAGAACAATTGGCCCACACGGCAGGCTATAGAAATGAGGTGTAGCTGGCTGAGTCAACCATCCAATTGTCTTACAAACTATTTTGTCCATTCACATTATAGGATTTTACCATCCAATCCTTACAGAATCTTAGCTGTTACTATGCAGAAATTAGAAGCATTCTGATAGGCTGTGTTTCAGCAGTTTAAAGTGGAAGGTTATCAGGTGAGTTGGTCTGGGGTCTTATTGTCTCAAGACTGGAGTTCTTTCCAGGACTCATGGACATGCGGGATGGACATGCGGGATGCCCAGCAGCTTCCATCTGACTCAAGACTGGAATATTCAAGAATATTCAAGAATATTCAAGAAGTGCAGGTTCCAGCTGCCCAGGGGCATATATACCCAGTGGTTTCAAGACTCCAGCATCCTGCACTTTCTACACCTTTCTCCCACATCCACAGTTCCTGCCAAGAATGCCCTCACATTTGGGCTGGGGGACAGTATCTATAATTTTTCTAGACTAGACCCGTTTTCTAAAGAATTCCTCCAATTTCCTTTTTGAAAGACCCACCCCACTTTTTTTTTTTTTTTTGTATTTGAGAAGAGAAAAGCAGACTTTCACTCATTGTTTGTGCTCCTAGATCAGGTCTTCTTTTCTTTACTGCTTGATTCACATGTTTTGTTAGGATGCACGATCCAGTAGCTTCCAGTAAAAGGAAGCTCTGAGATAAATTATCTGAGTATCCACCATCCCATCCCATGTTGGCTCTTCCCAATGGGTCTCCATCTGCACCACGACAGAGGTGTCAAGGAGGGTGTGTATCAAGATGGCTCCCATCAGATTCTGCAGCCGCAGCAGATCAGGAGGAGGTCAGAGCAGCTGCTCAGGAACATAGACCATTTCCCCCTTGTGCCATGAAGTGGTGCAGGAGGGGCAGACATTGATTTAGAAGTCTTGAGTTAAAGTACTTCCTGGGTCCACACTTCACCATAATTTCTGTTTTTGATCTCCTCTTTTTGAACCATCAGTCGCAGGAGTACCTGCTGTCTATTCTGTTGCCCAGACTGACTCTCTGTTGTCTCCTTTCTCTGTAGACTTATTAGCCTTCCCCTTTATCAGGCAAGTTTGTTCTCTTCTTCTGAAAACTCCTCTGGAGGATGTTTGGTGGCATTGAGATTGGCTATCAGAGTGAAACTAGAATGCTTTATTTACAGAATGAAAAAATATAAAAATAGAGAAGGCCTCTATAAATGTCATTTGCCTCCTAGTTCTTTCTTCTATTTCCTTTTATTTTCCTCTTGTCCCACTCTCATGGTGGGCCTGCATTCGGGTTTCCGTAATTCCTCTTGATTGCACTGCCCTTGATCAAGCCCTATCAGGCATCCTACACCCTCCTTGCCATTGATTTTAGATCACTTGGTCGTCCTTTGTGCTTGGGTTTGTTACCAAACTGATACTAAGGGCTCAAGGTGAAAGAAAATGTTTTGAGAATGATGATGACAACAAATGTATACATGTGCTGACACACTGGATATATGTATGGATTGTGGTAAGAGCTATAAGCACCCCAGTAAAATAAAATAAAGTAAAAAAAGATATCAAAGGATCCCTGCTGCCATAGTGGGCTCTATGCTGGGCTACTAACTGCTAAGTCAACAGTTCAAAATAACCAGGTGCCCCACAGGAGAAAGGTGGGGCTTTTTACTCCTATAAACTGTTACCGACTCAGAAACCCATAGTCTTTCTTTCCTGTACTCTGTCTTATAGGAACACACTAAGTCAGAATTAACTCAATAGCAGTGAGTGAGTGATTTCACATTTGGCACCTCTGGTAGAGCAGTGGACTGCTGGCCCCAAGGTTGAAGGTTCAAAGCCACCCGCCACTGTGTAGGAGAACCGCGAGACAGTCTGCACTGGTCAGTTTGTGCAGTATCTGAGGCTCTGTGGACAGGTCCTGCTCCGTGCTAAAGGGTCACTATTGGATGGAATGGCTTATGGCAGTCTCTGTGGGTTGTTGTTGCGTTGGTATGAAATAGCGTATTTGTAAAATATCTTCTTGCTCCATATCTCGATGTCAAAATTGGATAAATTGTGACACTAGTATTCATACTCTTGCAGAAATCCAAATATCGTAATTCTAAATTACTTCATTTATACCAAGTCTAAGGCCATTAATATACAAGGAGGCTTCAAAATGTGGGGAAAAATGGAATTAAGGGTATAGCAATGTTTCACCAAATGTTTCAAAGCCCTTCTCATGTTTATCAGATTAACTAAAGACACCCAGCTAATTTTCTGAATTCTGCTTTGTCTACTATATATATAAAACCCAATATAAACTAATCATAGGGGTAGCATTGCACCCCAGCATGTAATACTCAGAAAAGAGGGAGAAGAAAAAAATTTTAGATTAGAAGGTTAAAGTGTTGGATAGGAAACATTTGCTCTTTTCCTTAAAAAGTTTTATTGATGAGGCGCTTGAATTTTGTACTGCTCACTTAATATGGCTTGATATCCCAAATATTTCCCTTATTAATGTGAATGAAAGCAGATATGTGTAGCCTCAAGAATAAAGGCAGAGGAGAGAAAACTCAAAATTTAAATAAAAATAAATTCTGCATTCACGTGTTTGGTCATTTCTGTAACCTAAGAATTTCAACTTTAATTCATAGTCTTTATTAAATATTAGACAAGAATGTTGGTGTAACAAAAATGACTTTTTATTGAATATATTGCTGTCACTCCCAATTTGCTTACTTACTTATTTTTTGTTTGGTTTGTCGTTGTTTTTACATATTTGATAGATTAATGATTTCCTTTTCATCCCCTAAACAGCCCAATCATTAAAAGAATTTGCAAGGCTACTCATTGCAGTCGAAGAGGAAAGGAGAAGACTGGTAAGTCTGTTCTGTCTTTCTGAAGAATAGCGTGTGGTTTGGGCATACTGTGACACGGCAAGGACATTCTGAACTAGACTTAGCCTTCTAGACCTTATGGCTTGCTGTATATACTAAGGGCTTCATAAAACAGTTCAGAGCCATATTCTCAAGAATTCCTCATTAAATATACCATTTGTTCATGTATTTCATTTGTTCAGTTGATATAAATGATACTCATTTTTCCTACCAGGTAGCTGTATTGAATGAGGATATTGAACAAGACCACCATTGAGCACTTCTTTCTAGTTGAGCAAACTTCTCAATAACCTTAGTATTATAATAAAGACATGTTTGTTTCACGTGTTACAGAGAGTTCATGGGGAGAATAATCACTTTGCTCTCGCATTAACAGGAGACTTTCTTAGAAAAGTAATATGTGGATTGAGTCTTAAAGACTGGCAAGATTATGTTAGGCTGAAGATCATAGGAGAGCAGTCAAAGATGTGAATATGCAATGATGTCAGGGCAGGGATGTTGAGAATACTACTATTTCAAAAAGTTAACTTTGCCCCTATTGTGTTCAGATGTTTGATAGCCCTTTGATCTTGCCCCTTGTTCTTGTGATGTAGAAAATAGGACACTTCACCCCACAGGCTTGCTGTAAACCACTTAAGCAGTGACTGAAAAGCCAAACTTTCTGCCATTGTGACTCAGAAGGCCTTTAAAGGGCAGAATACAAGGTTGTAAATCTTTATGGGAGCAGAGAAGCGCATCTCTCCCCTGTGCAGCAGCTTGTCCTTCAGAACTGCCCGTCTTTTATGAAACAGCCCACTTCATCACTCAGTAAGCCCCCAGCGCCCCCCTTGAGCAACAACTCAATAAGAGAAAGCTAAACACAATGCCATCAAATCAACCCCAACACCAAGACACCCTATGGGAAATAGTAGAGGTGTCCCTTTTGTGTTTCTGAGACTTAAAACTTTCTGGGAGCAGACCGCTTCATCTTTCTTCACCACAGCAGCTGGCAGACTTGAACCACTGATCTTGTGGTTTATAGCTAGTGCATAGCCTGAGCTCTACCTATATACCTATACCACCGAGGCTCCACGTGCACCCACTGATCATGGAGTAGACAGCTAAAAGTTGGTGGTGATAATTACAGTGACTTTTATTTACAACAGGAGTCACAAACTTGTGTACAGTTATTATCAGTGATTTTACTGGATTTCCCATCTAGTTGAAAGAGTGTATGCACACATGGGAACTTTGGTGGAGCTGTGATGAAAGCATTGGATTTGTGGTTCGATTAAACCCATCAGGCACTCTGCAAGAGCAAGATTAGGCTCTCTGTTCCCATAAAGACTACCAGCCTCAACAACCCTATTCAGTCTTACTGGGTCACTCATAGGTTGGAATTGATTCATTGGCATTGGGTTGAGTTTGGCCTGAATTAAAAGGAGGCTCACAAATAGTGATAGAGCCTATATGTTGTAGGAGTACTACACAAAACTGTGTTTATCCAATTGACTAATGAAGGGGAGCAATTTTAAAGAGAGTGTACTGGACTCATAAGGAACTTTGTTTTGGTTCCTTATGACATAGTCCTGATGTAGGAAAAATCTCACAACTTGCGTGATTACACTTGGGTCATAAAGTGAGCTTAAACAGGGAACACAAGCTGAGAGAAAGTATGGTGTATGCGTAGAGACAATACATAGGGAATATTGTTTTTATTTTTTAAAGGTATAGTAGAAGGCTGGCTGGTAGTTATATCTATGTAAACGATTTAAAAGTCTGGGATAAGAAGCTATGGTGCTTTTTGTCGGCACTGGGAGAATTGCCATTGTTTGAATGATACAGAACAGTGTTTCCCAAAGTAGGTGACATCACCCCCTGGCGGGCACTGCAGTGATCCAGAGTGTGTTGCAAAAGCAGATGCCTATGCTTTATCCTGGATGATGATTCAGAGACTTTTTCATTGTCCAGGGCGACACTGATTTTTTTTTTTTCCTGAAAAGAGGATGGTAGGCCAAATAGGTTTTGGAGCCTGCAGTATAAAGGATCAATGTGGGATTTGGCAACATTAATTTCACATGTGGTAGAATAAAATGAGGAGGAAATGTCTGTGGTGGCAGTGGGGTGTGTCTACCATATATCTGCTCCCAGTAGTAGAGAGAATGCCATTGAATGCTACCTGGATTTCATACATAAAAACCTTTGTGGAAGACTGACTTTTGGGGGCAGATCAAAGAAAGCAGTGTGTGTATGTAGGAGATTTTAATCTTCATCTTGTAGGCTAGATATGTCTCTGTGTTAAGAACTATACTTATAACTCACTCTCCAGGAGCTACAGGACAGAGGTTCAAGTTCTTTTCATGTAACATGTGCACTTATCACCTGGGAGAGGATAATGATGGAAATGGAAGAGAATGGTTAGAGAGACATGAAAATTAAAAGGTAGAAATGACACGGAGAGACAATTAAGAGGTAGTGGTGACAAGGAAGCCAGGGGAATGTAGGCTTCTGAGTTAGGTGAACTTTTAATTCTAATCTTCTGCAAATAATTCAGGAGAGCGATACGAACATGGTCTATAATTTTGGACCATGAAATGTGTTGGTTTAGGATTATGAGGAAGTGAGCTATATGTGGATGGAGGAAATAGATCCCCGAGAATGTTCTCATAGGACTGAGAAGAACTCCAGGGGAAAACCCAACAAAATAGAAGAGATTGCAAAGCATGAAAGAAAACTGTGGTACTTTTTGAATTGAATTCCTTAAATACAGATGATGTGCAGTGTGCAAAGATGGAGTAAAGAAAAAAGTTGGTTGGTAAACACAATCGATATTTGGAACAATAAATTGGTTGGAAGCACAGGTTAGATAGATGTTAGAAAAATTTGATCACCTGCTAGGGGAGAAGTTTCTAGAAATTGTGTTAAACATCCAGGGACGTGCTATAAATGAGAAGAGTCAAGAAAGGGACTATTTACTGGTCACTGATCCAGGTAAAGTTAGACCTCATAAATACACGTATGCCTCAGAATAATTAGCTACCCTATTTTCATAGACTTTTCTCAGCCTTGGATCTTAAGACGATGAATAATGATTGCGTTTGGTGGTAAGATTCAAGTTCACAGTTGACACAGAAGATGTGATGCTGGACGAAGGGGAATATGTCTGTGTTATATGAAAATGGACCTTTGCTAAGCATAGAGGTAAATGATGCAGGAGGGTACAGTTGGCCATGGACTAGAGCGGGAGTGCCTGGCATGTTTATTATGGTATTTCACTGGGAATAAAGGTGAAGGTGCAAGAGGACAGGGGATTGACATGTACTGAGCTGAACAATGAACTCATCTGGAGACTGATGAGGTTAAGATGGGTCTGAGCCAGAGAACAACACACTTTTATATGTGCTAGGAACAGAATCTTGAGATCATCGAGTATGATGGGCTGCAGGGCAAAGACCAAAGAGAGGAAACGGGCGAAGGATGTGGTTGTGTGTTTATACTTTCTGTCCTCTGTTCGATTCTGACTCACAGTGACCTGGTAGGACTGGGTAGAACTGCCGGTGTACAGGAGTCGGAGACCCCATCTTTCATCTTTGTGTGTGTCTCATCAATGATGAAAGTAAAGAGTGGACTGCTTCTTTTAGTGTATCGAAACTCCTCATGTTTGCTTTCCTGCGTTTCTGAGGTTGAGTTAAGGAAGGAATTCCCCTTCTATAGGTGTATTCATACTGTGCAGTTTCATAACATCACCTATTATTTTAAAGAAGGTCTAAAATAAAGAAGGTGCAAAATCAAGGAAAAAGAATAAATGGAAACAGCCCCCAAAGCTGTAGTTATGAGCCCAGTGGAACATGTTTCTAGCAAGATTGGATATCAGTTAAATACTAAAATTATAAATCTAAACATGTTGCTTCATCATTGCTTTCAGACATATGTTATATCTGAATGAAAATGTAGCTAATACCCAATTTTGAACTAAGGCCAAATAATTGGTATTTTAAACAAATGCTTTGCTAAGGAAATAAATTATTTTAAGTGTGCTAGGCAAAAGTAAAGGAAGTTAATGACCATTGGATTATAAAGTTCCTTAAACTATGTTTTTTTGCAGTTATAGATACTATATTACCATGTACACTTGAGTATAAGCCAACTTGAATATCATCCAAGACACCTAATTTTACCACAAAAATTTCATTAAAAATGTACTGAAAAACTCAACTTATCCGTGTCTATATATGGTAGTTTGATTTTACTAAAGCCCATGTAAGCCGACAGTGAATAAACAAAAATAAAATCTCATAAAATCAAAGAGGTCATGTAGACCATAGCAGTTTAAACCAATGCCCTCATTAATAATGATTCATACAATATGTAGTAAGATGAGCATATTGCCCTATCCATCTATAGGCTACTTGCAGGGGAAAAAAATCCCCCAAGCCCAAAGCAACATTGATTTGACAAATGGAACGTCCTCAGACTTGCTAACTTTCTTAAGTATTGCCAAATCAAAATGCCATGTGATGTCTGCCATCACTAGCCCATGCTAAATAGATCGTTTTAACAACACAAAAATAATAACGATAATATGACAGTGTTTAGTACTTAAGTCAAAACCAAACCAAACCAGCCTCACTTCCATGGAGAGGATTGCAGCTTGTCGCGATTGTCTAAGACATGGTAGATCTCTGTCTACCTAAGGTGCGTTTCCTGGAATACATTCTTTACAGGAGTAGAAAACTTAAGCATTCTCCCGCATTTTTAGTGTGCTAATCTTAATAAAATACTTACTACTTAAAAAGTGGAAATCAAATATTGATTCATGGCTTAAGCTTTTTGAATTGTATTTTCATTGAAAATTTAAGATTAAAAAAACATTTTATTGGGGGCTCATACAACTTTTATCACAATCCATCCTTCCATCCATCCATCCATTGTGTCAAGCACATTTGTACATTTGTTGCTCTCATCGTTCTCAAAATATTTGCTTTCCACCTGAGCCTCTGGAATCAGCTCCTTATTTTTCCCACTCCCTCCCCCATCCTCCCACCCTCAGGATCCCTTGAGAAAATTTAAGAATATTTATCTATAGACTGTTGCACTTCCATAAATGATTTTGTTTAGAAAGTGCCACAGATCTGCTGTTCTGGGAAAAAGACTCAGAGACTACACAAGAGAAGTAGTAGTTGACCCAGGTGCCAATGACTGAGGCGAAGAAATACAGTTTACGTCTTGAATTTACTTGCATTTTGCAAGTCTACTGGATACTCAAGTAGCCTTATCTAGAAAATACCTGAGTATATTAGCCTGGAGTTGAGGGAAGTAGCTGGAACTGGATCTGTGATCTTAGAAGGTGTCAACAAGTGGAGGGTATTTAAAGCTGTGAGAACGGATGCGATGACCCAGTTTATGAGTGTGGAAAGAATGGGAGGGTTGAGCCCTGAGGTGGATGGAGTCCAGATTGCAGTCATCTGCAGCAGAAACAGCAAAGGACAGCGGAGAAAGACCTTTGAAGCACTTGCCACAAAAATCCCCATGTATTCACTGGGACCTAGGACAAATGTGGGGCTATAGTAAAGAAAGCCTTAATAAATGTGTTTTCTGCCCCAATGAAACACTTGTTTCTCTTGTCTCTATCCCAGTCACCAGTGAAGAAAGCTTCAACATGGGAGTATTTTGGCTGATGCTTACCTAAAGAGGATTTACCCAAGTGAATTTGTTATAAAATCTGCATTTCATATTCTTGAATGAGACATTTATTTCTTATTTCACCATAGTATTTCCCCTTCACATTGATGACCTGTATAAATTCAATATCTGAATTTGGGCTTCCCAGGATGAATGATCTTTCAGTTCGGTCCTCAGCTTAGTCATGTTGTACGTGGGTAATGAAAGTTCTTCCCTGAAATGGGGTAGGTGTCTGCATAGTGTTTCGGTACCATGCAATGTGGGAGATTTGGAGGCAGAAATGTATAATCTCAGTTGAAATTGCAATCATGCTTCCTTTATAAGAGAGAATAGTAAAATCTCTAGTTATTTTCATTTCTTTTAATTTTCATGCGGCCCGATTAGAAGACTATTAAATCTTAATTATATAGTGAAAGAAAAAGATGAAAAGAACTTTAGAAATCTGTATTACTGGATTTGGGCTCTTATTAGCTCTGCCGATTTGAAGACTAACCCTGTGCTAACCAAAACAGTGGCCATTAATCACACATGGCTGCAGAACACCTCAAATATATATGCGAAGTACACAATGCACACTGGATTTTCCAGACTTGGTACCAAAAAAGATGGCTAGAGAGGACATTATTAATTTTTAATATGGATGGCATAGAAAGTATTAGGGGACATATCAAGCTTATTTGTTTCATGTGACCAGTAGAAATTATGTGTGGCTTGCTTTCTATTTGGGCAGTTGCATATGACAACAACAGCAGACACTGGACATTTCAAGGTACCTGACATGGTTGCAATGACTTTATATGTTTTAATGAACTCCACCCTCACAGCAACCCTCTCCCATTCCACAGAAGAGGAAGGAAGACAGTCCCAGGAACTGAGGTAACTCAGGGACACACACTGACGAGGGTTGATGCATGGACTTCAATTCAGACTTGGCCTCCAGACCTCACATGATTCACATTATTATATGTGAGCAAGTCAAAAATGACCACTACAGCAAAATGTGTTTAGACATGTCTGGTGATCAGCAGATGGCCTCTGAAAGCTCTTTCATGGATACCGTTACCATATTGTCATGAAGGGGCCTTCAAAATAAGGGCCCAATCAATTCAGTCATTTCCCGGGGATCTGATTGGCCCGTTCAGTTCAAGGCATTGAAATCCACCCAGAAGTTATTAGAGTGACTGAATTGGGCGACTTCTATGGTCTAATCTTGATCGATTTCTCTCAAAGGATATTGAATGATTATGGGGGCTTTTTATGAAGTTTTAAGAGCTTTAAAAGTAGCATTGGAGAAGACAAAAATCAGGCAGTTTGCACTGAGGAATTCCTTTCTCTCATGACAATGTCCTTGCTTATTCTTCAAAGGTAGCCAGGGTTGTCTGACATGGATTTCATGGGGGACACCTTACCCTATTCACCCTTCAGCCCCCCAGTCTTGTCCCTTATTTTATTCCCCCAAATGAAAGAACATGGAAAAGTACATGCAATTTGAGTCCCTGAAAGGAAAAGAAACCTCACTGTTGATTTCCAGCAGAGCGTCCCGATGGGACAAGGTAGAACCATTCCTTGGTTATGAGATTTTATCTCTTTCCCAGAGTATAAAGCCCTGCCTTTTCTCCCTGGAGCAGCTGGTGGTTACCAACTGCCAGCCTCGGTGGCTGAAAGTCCCAACCCATAGGCACGACACCCTTGGGCCTCCTTCGAATCCCTTGAGGATGGCAACGTGGCCATTTTTGACATTGTGTAAAGGAAAAATCTCACTAATTGAGGAAGGTTAAGACATGGAAAATGCTACTTTAGAATTGTATGCAAAGATCTAGAGGGAGGACATGTCAAGAATCTTAACTTCACATTTTGATAGCTTATTACTTTGTAGCAAAGCTTTAAAAAAAAGTATCCTCACAAATTAAGATTCTTTGAAAATAATCACTACAGGATGTATAGATATAATTAATTAATATTGCCCGTCTAGCCACAATACATGTTACGATGTATTACACCTGTGGTTAAAATCCCAATTTGGAGGGAATTTTCAGCTCTGCTCATGGACAGGATGAATGTGGGAAGCACTGCGAGTCTCCCTGTGACGGGAGGGTGACAACCACGACACCACCCCTTATTTCTTTGGGGATATGGGTTGATAAAAGACAAAAATCACACCTCCATCAAAGTAATTTCTGTGCGTGTAAGGGGCATTTCAGAAGCAGAGAGAAAGCCCCCAGAACCATCCAGGAAGAAGAGACTCCAGTGAAGCAGAGAGCAGAGGAACCAGAGATGTCACCGACCGAAGCCGGGAGACCATGAGACAAAACAGGAGCTGTGAGGTTGGGAGGCAGAGCAGCAGTCTGGTGTTGTGGCCCGTCAGTCTGGGGCCAAAGGACCAGCAGGCAGAGAGGCTGAGGACCAGAAAGGCCGACTTAGCTGTTGGCTGAGGAGAGAACACATGTCTACTTCCTATATCTTTCATGTTTTCTGACCCTGGTGTTTGGTAAACTGCCAACTTCCCTCATCATCCTTGTAATTGTGAGTATTGTCTGAATTCTCTTTCTTAATTGCAATTCATTGTTGAACCCAACAGAAGACTCAAGTATCCTAGAAGGAACAGTTTGGATCCGAATAGGGTAAAAGAAGAATGGAAGGTAGAGGCCTCTCTGCCAATCATATTTTATCGTCTACTTTCTGCATCATAGTTAAGCAGAGAGGCACTTCAGGAAAAATATAACTCAGCAAGACATATGTGCTCTGTAAAATAATTTCTACTTCACGTTTTTGGCACTTGAGTGATAAAACCTTAACCAATCTGATGAACATTTTCCTTCTCCCTCTTTGAACGAGGAATACATGAAAGAGGAAAAAATTGAAAGGTTGAGAACTTCATATGTTCCATATTCGCTTAATGAGAATTTATCCTTTGTTTCATCTTTTGCCATAAAATTTTGCCTTGCAAATATGCTATGTGTAGGTGAGATTGATTAATCTGTACATTTCTGGCATTGGTGCTGTTCTATGCATATAAGTCCAATTATCTTTGAAGTAATCCAGTTTCATTTATTGTCTCAGATAAATGAATTACAGTGTGCCAACATTCCGTCTGCATGACCATGGATTTATGATTCTGGTGTGTTTGAAAGTTAACTTTTATTAGAAACAATCTTTAGTTATGAATGCATACATACCAACATTTTAATACAGTGGCTTTACCTGATATGTCCAAAAGGAGAAAAAATAAAACATCTTAGAGTGTTCTCCATGTAAAAAGTTCTTATTTTCACATGTGTACAATTGTAAAGACATATCACTCCCTGATTTCCAGTTTCATATCGCAATAATAAGGTGGTAGATTACACGTAATTCACATAGGTCAGTTTGTTAGATTACAACAAATTCATGATGACTAATACATAAATAAACATACTGTGCCAGGCACCTTCACATGTCTGCTGCCATCATCGTTGTCCAATCGTCTGCCTTTTCTCTTGAGCCCCTAGTATTGGCTTTTCCATCCCTTCCCCTCTTCCTCTGCTCTCCCTTTCCCACCAACCCCCAATACTTCATAAATTAGTATTGTTCTGTTATATCTTATACTGCCCGATCTCTTCCCCAACCCACTCCTTTGATGTCTGTCCTTCAAATAGGAGCTTATGCGTATATCCCTGCAGTTGGTTCCATCTCTCTACCCCATCTTCTCTCTACCCATCCAGCAGCTCCAATCTCACCACTGGCCTGAAGGGGCTCATCCACCCTGCTTTCCCCATAATGATGACTTCTAATAGAGTGGTTTCAGCTTTTATTTTTCATTCATAATAGTCATGGGAATGGTGTGTGTGCATATTCATATATGTGTATATATGTCTCTCTATGGTTTGTTTGAAAATGCCGTTAAATATACTTTCGTGTGTAATTTCACACCCTCAAGTGAGAGTAGACTGAGTGGCTCTGTATGATACATATCCACTTCCTCTGTCCTCCACTCTCAGTGAGGGCCAGAAACGTGGAGCCAAGACACGAGGCCGCGTCTTTGGGCCTCCAGTGGCTATTCTGTTACAGGAGGTGTGCACTGCCTGTTGGTTAATTGCAAGGGTGACCACTTGAGCTGATTAGCGGCTGGTGAGATATATGGTGTTCCGTTTCCATAGAGATGTACAGCCTTGAGAACCTTTTGTTTTTCCTATAGAATTATTATGTGTTAGAATCACAGGACACCATCCTGTTACAGCCTGTCTCTTTCCCTTTTAAAAGTATACTAAAATTTTTAGCACCTTGAGGATAAAGCAGTTTTTGAAATATGTCCTTTATTTGTGTGTATAGTAGATGGTCTGTAAGTTGTCTTGATTGAAATGGAGTGGAGTGTTTCACAGGGCATTTTCATGCACACGAGGCTGCTATGAGTTGGAGGACTGTTTTGTTCGGTTTTTAGCAGTAGATACTTCTTTGCTGAGTAGGAAAATGTGGTTGGTAAAGAGTTGCCATGTCTTCCTAACAACCACTACACAGATTGCTTGAATTAGTTCATTATAGTTAAGTCAACCTCCTTGAGTCACATTTATGAATTTGTTATGAATGACTTGAATAAAATCATTGCTGGGCTTTCAGAAACTACTTTAAAGTGTCCATATTTGGGGATCTGGTCTTTTGATTCTGTAACTGAGTGACAACTAGAGAACTCTAAATATATCTTAGAATAGAAACGGTTAGCAATGAACCTATCCTGGAAGGCTGTTTTTGAGTCATCTCACTGCTTCTAAATGCTTCTTTCCCAGAGTATATGAAAGGGGCATTAATACAGGAGACAAAGCAGAGACTTGATTTTCGTACTCCATGATCGCTTTTGTTAAGGGAAAGAGCATTGCATTTTCCTTATTTAAATTAAGGTTTGAATTTTATTAGAAGTTCTGCTCTTTGGGCTAGCAAAACTGGCATGGCAAACTTTTTTGGTATTTTGATCTTTTTGTATATCTATATGTAATTTGTATCTTGGTATATCAGTGTCATTTACATTGCCATTTCATAGGTAATTTCAACTACGTAATATGTATAACAAAAGAATAAAGATAGCCCAGGGGAGAACTGCTACGTTTAAATCATGATGTTGGTGAAAAATGTTGAAAGTGCCTTGGACTTCCAGAAGTACCGACAAATCTGTCTTGGAGGAAGTGTGGTCAGAAGGCTGCCTACAGGCGATGATGGCCTTCATCTCACACTCTCTGGACAGGTTATTAGGATAAACCTGTCTCTGCAGAAGGACACCATGCTTGGTAAAGTAGAAGGACAGTGAGAAAGAGGCAGGCCTTCAATAATATGGGTTGACACAGCTCACAGCAATTGTGAGCTCAAGAGTAGCAATTTTGAAGATGGTACAGGACCGGGCAAGGTCTTGTCTGCTTGCACAGATCCCAATATCCGCGGCGGCACCTAGTCCACAACAGTTCTTTCCAGGGACATAGGTCAAATTCCTGATTGGTAAAAGGATATATAACAATAAGTCTTTAACCATGCTAGTTTTCCTAAGACTGACACTCACTGTACAGAAAGAGTTTCAGAGAACGCTTTCATCAGATGAAACCAGAAATAAAACCCATTGCTGACAAGTCAAATTTAACTCCCTGTGACCCTGTGAAAGAGAGAAGTGTCCCCTAGGATTTCCAGACTGCAGAGTTTTTTGCAAGCAGGTTGCCACTGCTTTCTTCCATGGAACGGTTGGCAGATTGGTTTGCCCCACTGTGCACCTGGCCATTAGAAACTGTACCCTTAACCACGCTGTCACTAGGACTCCTACTTCTTCAGTTACCAGGGGATTTCGAAAAGGCTTTGGGGAAATTTCATCATCTTTTAATTCTATCTCTCCACCAACATTTTTGAGCCCAACTTGGAGTGCTGCTTTTCAAGACAATCCATGTACATCAGGATGCTCTCAGTCGAGTTGGCTCATGTTTGGATTTTGTGCAGGGTCACATCAGCTGTTTTGGAACCCTTTTTATTTTTCAGGCTTTGGCATGAAACTCTGGGTGTCCGGGCATTGCCTGGTATTACATGTGCTGATGGCTGGACACGGCCCTCTTCTGCCTTTTCCATCTCAGCTACTTTCTTTCATCTCCCTGCCTTGGCTGGTTTCATAGACTTCACTATGGAGTCTTATAGTTGCTCCCCATCTCGAAATATTTCTGTTCCTGTCCTTGTACTTTGAAAAACCCATTCACTCGGTGTTGCCATCACTGGTCATCATTTCCCACCAGTGCAGATGGGGACAAGCTACTCTGAACTGCATTCATATGCCATGTTTTGATGTTCTTCTTTGATAGCTAAAGTGGCCTATCAGAAAAAGAAAATGCCCATAGAGTTATGTTCTAACCATCCAGAAAGTTCTTAGGAAAGCTTGATGGAACTCTTAATTTCAGAAGACAGAGAAAAGAAACCTCAGACAGGCCAGAAAACCAGATATGATGGATACATTGGTGGGAAATTTAAAATCATGGAACACAACCATGGATGACTTGGACATACCCGTGAGGACTCCAATCAGATATTCAGAAATAATTGATTAGTTTTTTTTTGTCAATTAATGAAATGCTTTCTGTAAAACTGAGTTTTCTGAAGCCCTGTTTTTGATTAAATTGTAGATTTATGGTGTTTATGACTATATGAAATTAACATTTTAGTTACCACTAAAATAAATGGGCTTTAAAAAAGTAAACGATAGTATTTTTTGAAATAGTTATAAATGCACATGCCGTTGTAGGAAATAATATAGAAAATTTTCATATTTGTCACCATTTCCCTCCTTTTAGTAAAACCTGAAAAAATATATAATGCAATTGATTTTTAAATTTTACATTATTATATATTGCTGAAAAATAACAAAATTTTGTTTGGTCTGTTATCAGAATTTCTATTTTGAACCTCAAAGCCTAGACCTTACTTAGTGGGTTATCCTGAAACCTTGGGTTACTTTACGCTGGTGTTTCATTCAGATAACTCAGACTCCTTTACAAGGCTAAGAGGATGTTGGCTGGGAAGACCCCGGCTAGGACGACCTTGGAGGACCTCGTTTATCTTGCGTAAGGGCAGTGGGACAGTGACAGTGAAGACGGGGACCTCTGAGAAGCTCATTGTCCCTCCTTGTGATCTGCTGGCAATGCTATTCTTTTGGCTGGCTTCTTCCACATGGTGGACGGTGAACATTGTCACCATATTTTCTAAGCCACACACAGAAGCTGATTCTAGAGAGGGCTGCCAATTTCCTGTTATAGCTGAAACAAAATAAAGCAAACATCCTCCCCGGGCCCCCAAAACACTTGGAGAAACCTCTGATTGGTCTAAAAAAAGAACTCATTGCTCTTGTGTCCATCCGTCCTCCTAGTGACCCCATCAGACAGAGTAGAACTGCCTCTGTGAGTTCCAGAGACTCTTAAGTCAGTTTGGGAATAGAAAGCTCCATCTTCAACCCTGGGAGCAGTTGGTGGTTTCAAACTGTTGACCTTGCCACCAGGGCTCCTAGTCTGGTTGGCATAGTTACTTTAAAACACTCAAACATCCCCACAGCCAAAGATATATGATCTGTTGCATAGACATAGGGCCTTTTCTATGATTATCAGAGCTAGCTTCAGAAACAAGAAAATTATCGTGAGCTGGGTAACCACTCCAACTTTTTTCTTGTATAAGTGATGTAATGGACACTGGGAATTTCTGCACAGCAGTTTTGTTTAAACAGGAAACCATGATCGTAAAACCATCTGTGAAATTGCACAGGAGTTATAAAACTTCATATGTACACATTAGAAATATTTACATTAAAAGTCAAGAATCAGACCATGATGGGCACAATGACTGTTGGACATTCACTGTTGTTTTGGAGGGCTCCGAATGGAGCCGGGGGTGGTGTGAGTGAAGAGTGACCTTGAAACTTTCCAGTTATCAGAGAGAGATGAGACTCTCTGCTCCCAGACAGATTTACTGTCTCAGAAACCCTGGTGAGAGTTGCTGTGACTCAGATAAAAAAATGTATAGAAGGAACAAAACTTTCATGCTTTATTTTCCTGTAGAAAATTGCAGACTCTACAGACAAATCACTAGAAATAATAAGCAAGTGCATCCACTTTGACAAATATAAATTGATTATACTCTGGATACCATCTGAAAATGTAATGTAATTAAGAATAACTCTGCATGAGATGTGCAGGACTGTCTTGTGTGAAATTAAAAGACTTTACTGTAAGACGTTAAATAGGACACCGACATAGTGAGTCAGCGCAAAGCATGACTTTTAACCAACATTCTCTGTCCCTCAGCTATGCTGGAAAAGAGATTTGCTGTCATCCTTTAACTAATAGCAATTTGGTTAACTTTTTTTGTCCTCACTGTCCTCTGGTGGTGGGAGTAGGAGGGCCAGCCTTTGCTTCTGTGGATCTGCTGCTGGAATTGAACCTCCATCTCAGTGTGCTGCAGTCCTGCGCACAACCACAACGCCACCGGGGCTCAGCTTGATTAACTTTTTATGAGTGTTGTGGTAAGCCTCAGGGTGATTTTGAACATTGTAGATTTCCTTTTTTCATTTGGAAAATGAGGTCTTTGAAGACCTCACTGTATCTCAAGCTTCTGCCACGCGTTCATTTCATTGAGACCCGCAAGACTATTGTTTTAGAGGTGGATGTGTAGTTGATTTCCACGACCACATCCAACTGCCAAGGTGAGCGAGCGAGTGAGCGAGGGCAGCGTCACAGTGGAAGGAAGAAACAACCTTCGGTGCATTTTCACCAGTGCAGTTTTCCTAACTTTTTGTGATAATCCCCATGATTTCCCTGTGTTGGTCCAGAAAATGTATCAGGTATACCCCTTTGTTGATACGAGGTGTGTGGACTCAGTTCAGTTCAGTTCACAGCAGAGGTCAACTCAGAAGGTCACAGCAACTGTCTGTGGTACAATAGAAAGAAGCACTGCCTGGCCCTGCCTTACTCTTTTTGTTCTCTTGGAACCCATCGTCATGCCCTCTGTGTCCACCCATTTCTCTCAGGATCTACCTCTTTTTTGTGATTGCTTTGGGAACCCACCCACCCCTTCGCCCCCAACAGTTGCTATAACCTTCTGAGTTGACCTTTCTGCCTTGAAATGACCTGATATGGCCCATCCCCTGGGGAGCTACTGTGTTAACCGCACCGTTTTGGAAGGCTCCCATTGACGAAGACCAGTGTAGTGATTGCTGAGAGAACGTGTCTACAGCCATCCCTGGATGGCAGACATATGTTTAGATACTTTTTTGGTTTGCTGGTTTGGAATAAATGGCGGAACTCTATCAGCCATCCTTCATGATGTTCTGACCTTTGTTTACACCTTACATCCGTCAGGTCACAATTTTAGCAGATCAGATCGCTCGTGCTGTATAACAGCCAGAACTGTGGACCATTTCAGAAGATACTGATGTCAAGGGTATGCAGACATTCTTGAAACATTTTTGTAAACTGTACTCCTAAAGCTGTTGAATGATCAAATAAGATCATTATTTAGAAACAACATTTTAACCTAAAGTATGTTTATACATTGGGTAGTGCAGTCTCTTGAAGTGTCTTTATTTGCATTTTTTACACTGCCTACCTTTATACTTTTCAGGCAAAGGTTTAAAAGATTTGGCTGCTGGCCCCAGAAAAAAATAGTCAATAAAAATGAAACTAGCTTGATTTTTCCACGACAGGTTCCTGATTGTAACTGGAGCCCGAATAGCGGTGTGGGGTGGGGGGTGAAGGCAAAGCCAGGGATCATAAACTGGGGGTTCATGCAGCTGCTGATCGTGGCCTGGTGGGGCTTGCGGTGGCATGTGGGAAAGTGGGCCTGGAACAGAATGCAGATGCGTCTGTAAGAGAAACAAGTATCATAAACCATTGGCCGGATTCCAGTTTGCCGAAACCTCAGGAGGAAGCCTGCCTCACCGAAGTGACTCAGGCAGTGGTTGGATACAGAACCTGGAGCTCTGGAGCTGACCTCCAGTTTCAGCTGGAGTAGAGCAGGGATTCTCCACCAGGAGCTGTTTACATTTGGGGCACGATAATTTCTTGTTTGGGGAAGTGCTGTGTTGTGCATTCCCAGATGTTTACATGCCTCTTATACTGTGATCCCTACGGACTAGATACTAGGAGCATGTGGCCACTTCTCTCACCTTTGCCCCTTCCCTGTCCCCAGAGAAACACCCGCAAACCAAGCCAAGCTCACTGCCTTTGAGTAGATTTTGAGTCATAGTCACCACCTAGGACAGAGTAGCACTAGTCCTGTTCATTTCCCAAACTGTACATCTTCACAGGAGTAGAAAGCCTCTTCTTTCTCCCAAACTGTACATCTTCACAAGAGTAGAAAGCCTCTTCTTCCTCCCATGGAGCCACTGTAGGCCTGGTGGTGAGTAGCAGTCCACTGTCCCTCCAGGGCTTCTCTGATGAAACTCCATATTGGCTGAAGGACTGGCCAGGGCCGCTCTGACAGATGGCCTTTAACACTTTCCTGCGGGGCTTTATTGGTCTGCATGACTCAAACTCTGAAAAGATAAGCCACTGTCTTGTCTTTATTCTCTTTCATTTCTAACTTTGTCACTTGATATATAAAAGCACTCAGGAATTGCTGAGTTGAATTCAGATGGAGGATTTTTCTATAAATGTACTCTTTTCAAATCCAAATATAGGCTCTTCATTTCAAATTGTCCCCTCCAAATAAGTTTTCTGAAGCCAAAAAACATTTGCACATTAAAAGACTTCGCTCAACCCCATCATAGGGACTGGATGTGTGTTAAGTAAATCCTACAGGCACTCTCATTTTCACCGCAATTGTATGAGTGAAGTCCTATTATTATGCTCATTTTATAGATGGGAAAACTGAGGCTTGCTTATTGTTGACTTTTTTTTTCCTTATTGCTGAGTTTTATAAATAAGACCTGAAAATCAAACTCATGCCTAGGAGTGCTTACTGCGGCTAGTTACAGGTTTGGATGTTTATAGTTATGCACAAGTACTTTGAAAAAAGGGCTAGCAATGACTCCCCGACCCTGAAAGTCCATCATTGCTGTCTTAAAACAAGCAGACACCTAGTGTGGCATCAGCTAAGTTCAGATGGAAGAAGCACACCAGGTGGTGTGATCCAAAGATTGTAAATAAAAACATCCAACCACAGGAGGGGATAGTATCAGAGTTTAAATTGTGGACATCCGTTTGCAGAAGGTTGAGGATGACAGTAGAAACAGAATCATTTGCAGGGTCTACACATGGATTAAGCCTCAGTAAATCCCCCCAGAACATAATCTAGGGATATGACTAGCCTTGCTAAATATAATACCTGATCTCTTGGTCCCTTTTAAGGTTGTTTCCATTTTTAATATGTCTTGCTTTCTTTTTGCTAGAGTTTTTTTCTGTATTTTTTTCTAGTGCAGGGTGCTTACAAGTCAAAATGATCTACCAACTAAAAAATTGCAACCATATATTTATTTATTTCATTTCATAAATGCATTGAGAATTCTTTATATGTACAATGCATTCTTTATATGTACAGTTATGTCCCTTGCATAACTGCTTGAGTCCATATTTCACAACACAACACAATTAACTATGTACATCTTGTTGTCATTACCTGAGTTTACTCTGATGAATTGCACTGAATGGAATAAGCCAGGGCTGCATAGTCTGGACAGTAGTTGTTGACAACCAGCCTCAAGCATACTTCCGAATGATCCTCAGTCATGGTGGAATGGTACTTGGACTTAATGATCTTTATGTGGGAAGAGGCTGAGTCACATAAATAAGTGGAGGAGGTAGCACATTTTCTCATATTTGGGCTCTTCCCTCTGTGAGAAAGTTTCAGAACTGTTCATGCACTCTAGACCTCAGCTGAATGCCGCCGACGTGTAGTGTCAAAATCTCCTCTTCCAGTCCAGAAGAGTTCAGGTGCACAGTGTTGCAATTTTTGATGCAAGTGAATCAACCTCCGCATCTTCTCAGAAAGGATAGCACGTGAATGAAGTGACTGGCTCTCGCAAAGAAAAGTCTTGAAAGCATTTGACTTAGCTTGTCAGTTTTGCTCCACTTAATGCAGTTATTTGTGCATGTGATTGACACCTCAGATTGCATCTGATAGACTGCACTGTTTATCAGTTAAGTGACGGGACTGATGATAGGCTTGTGTCTGTTTTTTTAATGCTCTGTGATCTACCCACAGTACATTTACGATTGACTAGTAGATGGCGATCTATGTATTGAGCACTCCTGGTCTAGTCATTGTCGAGTTTTGTTTGCTTCCTGTTTGTGCTGTGTATTGATTTTCTATACATGAGATCCAGCATAGGTAGATCCATAGAGACAGTAACTGGTAAGATAATTGCCTAGAGACATGGAAGGAGAAGAGGGGCGGAAAGTGGAGATAACAGCAATGGGTACAAGAAAGATGAAAGTACAAGGAGCTGCTATTAAGGGACTCTAGTAGAAAGAAAATGTTTTGAAAATGATGATGGCAGCATCTGTACAAGTTGTCCTGATGTAATTGATTTAAAGATTGTTTTAATAGCTGTAAGAGCCTCCATTAAAATGATCAAGAAAACAAAGACGAAAATGTTCTGAAATTGATTGTGGTGATGATTGTGCACTTTTTCTTAATAAAATCGAACAACTAAATTGCATGATGTGTGGAGAAAGATAGTGTTGGCCACTAACAGGCCAAGAGAGCATAGTTCTACTCTGGCACACATGGGTTGGCCATGAGTTGAAAGTGACGCAAGGGTGCTCAGTAATAATGCTAGTCTAAGGAACAGTTCAGTCTGTTGAGACCACAGGGGAAAGCTAATAGATTTCTTAAAAGTTTCTCTACCTTGTCCTGCCACCCAGCTTCCTCTAAAGGCATCTTATGCACCTTATTTTAACATTTGTTTAGTGACATGGTTCAGACCAGCTTCTGTAAATAGAGCCTACATTTCACCTGCTTGTTCAATTTACCTTAGCATCTGCGCTAGCTACTGTGGTTTCATAGCAAATGAGAAATACAAGAAACTTGCTCTTGAGGGTGCTGCATTACTGAAGGTGCTAAGAAATAAATCAGAATAATATCAGAAGTAATGAATACTAGAAAAATGCACAGGCAAGGTCCAATAAGAGTTTGAAGGAAGGAGAGGTTAGCTGTACTTAGAAGGAATAAGGAAGAAGATTGCATGAGGTCACAAGATGATATCAGCAGCAATGGTAGATAGAGGGGTTAAAGAGCAAAGGGAAGAAAATGCCAAGTAAAACAGGTGAACTACAGGGAGAAAGGACTGTTTAACTGAGCTAGCTATTCTTGTGGTGAGTACTGAAGGATGACTTCATCTAAATGGACGAACTTAAGCAGATGTATGAGCTTGTTTATAAACAGAAAAATGAAAGACAGACAGACCTCTGTTTTGCTTCAAGGTACTATAGTTCTTTGTTCTTTAGGTAACTGAAGTTTGTGGATATCTGAGAAAACTGAGCCTGACAATTGAGCAGAATTTTAACCAGACCAATGGAGTTATCATTTCAGTAGGAAAGAAAGCATGAGCAAAAGGGGGGGGGGGAATATATGGGGGACAAAGACAAAGAAAGAAAAGACTATTTCATGAAAATCTAGAAATCAGGGCAAGGTATTTGGACATGGTTCAGTAGGCAGTAAACCATCAAAGCATATTTCTTTGGGTGTCATGATCAGAACAGTAGGGTTTATGTTAGATTGAGTTTTGCATCCTCAATATGTACCAAAGAACCTGGATTGATGTATATTGACAAATCATTTTAATGATAGTACTTAGAACCAATGTAACAGAAGACCAAAAGCAAGTCAGGTTAGGTTTAAGGCAATTGTATTATGACTGTTAAAAAATAATGAGGTCCAAATCCACCCAGCAGTGTCAGGGAAGAAAGACCTAGTAATCTGTCAGTGCATGTACAGGAAATGATAGATTGAGGTATTGTATGAGAGGGGGCACCCCCTCCCCAACTTGGGATTGTGCTCAGTGGAGTAGAGCTTTCATAGCACGCATTTTCCCCTGGTAGGTGAGCATCTAGTGACTTGCTTTGAGTTTGTGCACCCAGTGGTGTTGCTTGGGAAGGTTCTCTCTGGTCATAGTGAATTTTTCATAAAAACAGATTTGCTTGAACCGTGTGTTTTGTGATGGCCAATTTAGGAGAACAGCATGTGGCTATGAAATATTGTTTGCTACTCCAAAAAAATGCCATAGAATAATCCAGGAAGCAGAGCTACAAATAGAGGTATAAACATAGGTGTATACCTATATAAATACATCACCTTAAAAAAATGGAAGTATTGGCCTATGTACTTATATTTATATGGCAATACACTGAGGTAGTGGATAGTCTTCTACTAAAGCACTTTGTTCTAACAAACTGGCATTCTGTGATACTCACCCTCCCAGCACAATCTCTGAAGACAAAATGATTGCATAAGCAAAAATGGTGAAGAAAATGGATGGTGCCTGGCTATCAAAAAGAGATAGCATCTGGGATCTTAAAGACTTAAACAAGTAGTATTCTAGTAGAGAAACAATAAGTTCACATGGAAGGAGCATACCAGCCTGTGCAATCATAAGGTGTTGTTGCAACCGGGTAACAGGTTTCAGAACAGCCATAATATATGTGGAGTTTGTTCCATGAGGTGAGACTGTTTATCAAGCTTTCTATTTAGAAATCCGAAAAGATTGCTTAACAGTATGGGACAAAAAAGACCTCATTTGTGGCAGACTGGGAACTGGTTTTGCTACTGCGACTAAGCACCTGCTTACATAACCATCTCAGTATGCCAGTTTTTGGCAAAAAACAGCATGCCTCTCTTGCCTCATGCATGATTTATCTGAAGAAACTTTGTGGGACTTCTTTTTGTTTCCCTGAATAAAGAGGACCATGAAAGGTCAGCAGTTGGACTACTTAGAAGAGGTGAAGAAAAGAATGAGGGAAGTGACGTCAGCCATCTAAACAGATGAGTTTGAAAAATGTTCCCAAGAATGGAATCAGCTTTGACAAATGTGTGAAGTGTAAGGGGGAGTACTTTGAAGTTGATAAGGCTGTTTTGTAAAAATAAATAAATAAAGTACATAGCTTTGGGGGAAAATTCCTTTTTTGGGGGTGGGGTGGGGTCCTCTTATGTGTTAGACATTGGCAGTGGTTGCTATTGAGTTGGCCTCTGACTCATGACAACCTTATGCAAAAGTGAATGAAATACTGCCCAGTCCTGCACCATCCCATGATCGGTTATAGATTATGTCATTTGACTGTTGTTGTTGTTGTTGTTGTTGTTGTTAGGGTCCATTGAGTTGGTCCCAACTCATAGCAACTCATAGCTACTCTGTGTACAGCAGGGTAAAATACAGCCCAATCCTGTCCCATCCTCACTATTGTGCCTATATTTGGGCCCTTTCTTACAGTCATTGTGTCAGTCCATCTCATCTAGAACCTTCCCCTTTTCCCTGCCCCTCCACTTTGGCAGACATGCTGTCCTTCTGCTGGGACAGGTTTCTTCGGCCAGTGGTTGTTTGCAGAACAGAACAGACCACTGCCCAGTCTTGAGCCATCTTCATAGTTGCTGCTTTGTTTAAACCCATTGTTTGTCGTAATTGGGTTCCTCCATCTCCTGGGGGCCTTTCTTTCTCTTTTTGACCCACTGGTGGCTTTGTCAGGTAAACCTTGGACCAATGTCCAAACCCCTCCCTAGGGGAAAGACGATGCTCTCATAAAGATGTCTAGGCTTGGAAAGCCTATGTAAGCTTCTTATGAATTAGAATTGACCTGATAGCAATGAACTGGGGTTTGTTTATTTATTATGGTCAGATTTGAGAATGATGTTTGTGTCAATCAGAGAAACTCTTAAATATTGTTTGCTGCCATTTAAGAAGTTATTGAGAGAAAAAGATGCCGTTTGATATTTCCCTGGGAAGTTTTAAGGCATCTTTAAACAATTTAAAGAAGCTTTAAAGTCATTCTTTTAGAAGACCTGCCTCATTTTAAGAAAGGAAATGCATTTTAAAATAATACTTTAGATAATGGGTCATTGTCCTAATCCAGGGTTATGCTATTGCAGAGTAATATTTTTGGTGTTTTTATGTATCTATCTTCCATAGTAACACACTAGGATTCTGGTTGTGTGAGGCACATACTTGAGATTTAGAGCACATTTTCTTTTTTTTGTTGTTGTTCTTTTTCTGTCCTCAGTGTAGAGACTGCTTTATTACTTTAGTGATGTATTTTGGGTTACCTTTTCAAACTATTTGATAGGAGTCTTTAAATATAAATGCAATTTTAATTTCAACATTGGTCAAGTGTAAAAATAGGATTCATTTTATGAGCTCCAGCAATACATTGCAATGAAAGGCAACTATTGGAAATGTTTAGGGTACCCCCGCCCCTTTTATTAAAAGAGAACCACTTTTGAGTAAGGAGTTCTACTAGCATGTAGTGGTTTACTCCTTGGGCTGCTGATGGCAAGGTCAGCAGTTTGAATTCATCAGCTGCTCTGCTGGAAAAGATCAAGTTTTCCACCCTTGTAAAGAGTCACAGCCCCTCCAAAACCACAGGGGCAGTTCTGTCCTGTCTTATTGGGTCACTGTGAGTCAGAAATGACTTCAGGGTGGTGGGTTTTATTTTGATGAACTGTTGGTTAATCATCAGGTTTTTAAAAAAAATCAAGTGCTTCTCTTTCCAGCTCTGTGGGAAGGGAGAAGAGGAAAGAAAGAGGAAAGAAAAGACCTCTCTTATTTAGCCTTGGAATAGGCTTTTGGCCCGATTTCATGAAAAAGCCTAGTACAAGCGTGACAATGTTTGAGAACATGGCATGTTGAATTGTGATGAGTACAAAGGGAAGCTGGGAGAAAGAGAGGCCAGAATGGACCCAAGTAAACAAGGGGCTGGGGGGAGAAGATACGAGTAGCATTTTGACTTAAAAATAGTAGGTCGTGGCTGTAGCCTTCCAGATCTGAGAACTCTGTGAGGAGCCAAAACACAATGATGATTGTGTGTACTGACTTGCAGTGGGATGTGCCGTCTCTTCTTTCTTTAGAAGGGAACCGTTTTGAGACCTTCAAGCTTGAGTGATGGTGAGGAGTGTTGGGGGAAGGCAGAAGCAGCAGTATTTTGGCAGCCCACTTAAATGACAAAAGCCTCATCCCATTGCTCTATAGGTGCAAGCAAAATATTGGATGTGACATATTATTTGTATGCCTGAGCAAGAGACCCCCTGCTCCATCGCCACCAGTAAAAGTAGAAAGTATAGGAAAACCATGGGAGGAAGCATCTTGCCTTCCTTCTGTGAAGTCAACTTAGTTCAGCCTTTCACTGTTTATTGATTTAATATTCACATCCTACTCATTTGTATTTCTTTGATTTTCCTTGCAGTTTGAAGCAATACTCTATTATGACAACTGAGATATCACGAACAATGTGTTTGTATAGCCATTCTTATTTTACTTTAATCACAACCATATTTGTTCAATGGTATGTGATGGACTTATTCTTAATGAGTTTAGATTTAAAACATTTCCAGAGCATGAGATTTATTTTCTTCAGCAGATAGAGTTCTGCTGCTGACAGTGAACGGCCCTTGGTGACTATCTTTGATATGTATATAAATGTCTGAGTAAACCATTCATCTGAATGCAGTTGTTTCACCACATGCCTAGAAGGAATCTTAGGCCGAAGGAAGGTCAAGGACACAACAGGGGGACACTGGTACGCTTTGAATCGAAGCAAGACATGTCAAGATCTGTTTACAACCCAAATATTTCCATTGATTTGGCTCCAAAATAAAGTTTGAAATTTTCCTCAAAGAATAACTTCAATTAATTCTGAATTTGCTTACAAATTTCTGGCTGTCTCTCCAGAACAAAAGGAGCCAGATGTCTCAGTGGTACCTACTCCATGCTTGTTGGCGGAAAGGTTGAAGTTTAACTGAGCCGTGGCTTTGCACGAGAAAAGATCTAGTGATTATCATCTGTACACGTGACAGCCTACGAGCTCTGGTGATGCTTTTGAGTAAGCTTGGAGATGTGCCCTGCGAAGATCAGTTGGAGGTTCAAACCACCAGCCACTCTGTGGGTGGACGAGAAGACTGAGCCTCAGCAATTCTGGAGGTCGTCTACTCGGTCGGACATGTGACTGCTATGAGTTGGAATGAACTTGATGGCAGGAGGTTGGGGTTTTAGTTTAACTCTTAGGTAGACATCCTAGAGCAGTGGTTCTCAACCGTCCTCATGCTGCCACCCTTTCATACGGTCCCTGTTGTTTTGGTGACCCCTCCAACCATCACAATATTTTTGTTGCTACTTCATAACTGGGATTTTGCTACTGTTATGAATCAGGTGACTCCTGTAAAAGGGTTGTTTGATCCTCCAAAGGTGTTATGACCCATAGGTTGAGAACCGCAGCCCTAAAGAAATAAGTGCTGTGACGTGAAGAGATGTATGCACACCTGTGTTCACTATAGCATTAGTCACAGTACTAAAAAGATGGAGGCAACCAGGTGCCTATCAATGAATGGATGAACAAGAAAACTGTGGTACATACATCTAATGGAACATTACACAACCCTAAAAGGTAGTGATGAGATCTTGGAACGTCTTGCAACATGGATGAATCTAGAGTTTACTATGCTGAATGAAATAAGCCAAGCACAAAAGGATGATTATTGCATGAGGCCACTATTTTCAAAAGCCAGAAATAGGTTTACATGCAGAAAGAAACTTGTTTGATGGATATAAGGGAAGGGAGGAGGAAGGAGGGAGAATCACTAACTAGAATCTACTAGATAGTGGATAAGAGTTAATTCTATTGACAGAAAGGCAATACACAATATGGGGGAAGACAAGACAGTGTGATCAGAGCCAAAGAAGTCACTGAAACGTAATCAAGATAAATGATAACTATTGTCAATGCTATAAAACATATGAGGAGACTTAAAAATTATCCATGAAAACTTTCATTTACTCTTAATTTCATTTTTCTATGAGTTTTTTGAAGTTCCCTTAATCTTGTAGCAGCAGTACAGCTAGCAATAATTTATGAGGCGACCCATAGATACACACACACACACACACACACACACACACACACACATATATATATGCCAAAATAAACAAGGGAGGTTGCTTATAAGTTTGTCTGTGTAGAAAAATAGATGTGGTGGTGGTGGCTTTTTGTACGTACACTTTTTATAGAGTAGTCACAATTAGAGAAACTACTTTGACACTGGGTTTGACAGTCAAGGACCATAGTGTCATGGGGACATCTAGGTCAATTAGAAAAGCAGCTCATAAAGATGATGTTCTACATATTGGTCTGGTGAGTAGCAGTTGAGCTTTTAAAAACTTTTGAGTGACCATTTAAGAAGCAAATCTTTTTCTCTCTCTGCCTAAGGCAGAGGAGACAGAAAGCAAAGACTCAAGGAAGCAGGTAGTCAGCTGACACTAGGTGAACTAAATGGTGCCACCAACTACCCTGACCAAGACCACACTGGAGATTATATATGTATATGTGTGTATGTTTATATATGTATATATATATAGAGAGAGATACCAAAATTTAAAAAAATAATAAAAAAGAGCAGACTTCTTGGTTTTTAAAGAGTCTAGCAGAATCCTAACTCTATTGCCCTCTAACTTGAAACTGAAGATACTCCCAGAGGCTGCCTTTCAGCCAAATACTAGATAGAACTATAAAACAAGGAATAATACCCATAAAGAATGTGTTTCTCAGAATGATCAGCTCTGCAAGAGCCAAAGGGAAAGCTGAGAAGACAGAGAGGAGCAGAGATACGAGAAGAATAGAAATGGGGAGAGAATAGAAATGGGGAGAGCGTGCTGACGCCTTGTGGGGATTATTACCAGTTATTGAAACATTTGTGCACGTTCTACTGGAAAATGGGTTTAGTCTGTAAACATTTACTTAGAGCACAATAAAGTGATTAAAAAATTTTTTTTCCTAAAAAAAATTAAAGTCTTTCAATCCTCTGGGGCAGATCTACTTTGTTCTGTACGGTCTGTGAGTCAGCATCAACTTGATGACACACACATCTTTGGGACAGTTTAAGTCTTCCTGATGGGTGATTTGTTTTTCTTAATTGTTTCTATGGTCTATTTTGCTATCATCATTGAATCTCTGTTGATTCACTGGTAAGTGGATAAATCAAGTTTTTGATGTTTTGAAAAAATAATAATAACCCAAACATGCATTTTCAAGAGTCATTTTCTGTAACTCGATTGCTTTTCTCATAGAAAACTAATGTGCAGGAAGTCTGTTTCCAAACTTCCTTGTGAAAACTCTTCATCTTTCCATCTGCACCACCATGGTGGAGATGATTGAATTATTTCTTCAGTGTTTGTAAATCCTAGTAATGACTTAATCGGAAAAACTTCCAGATGCTGTAAGAGGGGAAGATCTTCTCTCCACATAAAATGTCTTATTCTGGGCGTATGTGGACTGTGTGGTCTGCACAATCTGTAGAGTTAGATGGTGACCCTATTTTCCAAGAAAGCAGAAAGTTATATACTTCACATTCAAAAACATTGTAACTACCGAGGACCAGTGAGTGGGAATGTTCTAGCTCATTGAATAGGGACAGACATGGCACAGAAGGATTTAATACATCAATGTCAGCCTAGCTGCCTGAGACATTAACATTTGTGAATTTGGTTAGGCAAAAGTGAACAAGATGTTTTTTTTGCACTGCATTGTTGGCATGGTGCTGGTGCTCTCACGTGAAAGTGGAGGAGCAGGCATGCAGAGAAGTGACAAGTGTGTGTGTGGTAGGGTGGTAGTGAAGGCTGGAGCCTCTGGTTTTCCAACCCAGCCTTTCTGTCTGCTTATCTTTTCCCTACTGTCTTGGAGTTCTGTTTTCTTTTAATCCAGAACACTAGGGCAGATTAATTACCTAATATGTCATGACAGAAATACTACAAGTATGTGGCTTTAAAGAACGGACATTAATTTTCTCCCCATTTAGACAGCTAAATGTTTGAGCTCAGGGTGTGGTCTTTGGGAAGACGCCCTTCTGCTTCTACTAGCTTCTGGAAATACTTTGTGTTCTTAGGTTTGTAAATGCAGCTGCCCTATGTTTGTGTCTTCATCTGATAATCTTTTCCCTGTGTGGACTTCAGAAACAAATTCATAAACACCCATACATGTATAGGAAAGAGCTTTATATACAAGAGCAGTTGATATTGAGAAAACATCCCAGCCAGGTTCAGGTCAAGTCCATAAATCTGATATTAGCCAATATGCCCATTACCAGTATATAAATTCTTCTTCAGACTCATGAAACATATGCGATAATGATAATGTCAAATACAGGAAAATGACAGACAGGCAAGTGGATGAAAAGACTTGTGGGTCCAGTGGTGGTGGAAGCATCTCTGCACTGGCATGAGTCTCCATGTGTCTCCTCAGCTCTAGGTCTCTGGCTCCATCAGCCCCTCTCCATGTGGCTTATCAACAGCAATGGGAGTGAGTGGGTGCCCCGTCTCCAGGGATCTATTTATCTAGTGCCTCTAAATGAAGTCATCAATCTGTGGCCTAATTGACAGGCTAAACTCCATCCCTTCACTCTTAAGTCTCAAACTGACAGCACATTATACCCTGTTTAGTGCTCCTGGTGCTATTCTGTTTGGTTGTTTTTTAAATATAATTCAGAAGCGGTGAATTGTAGAGTGCATTCTATACTAGGGATGGCTGCATTAGTATAGCATATCTAATATTTTTAAACAGGATCCTCTTTTTGTTAACTTATTTTATTATACCTGGAATTTACTTTCCAGCTCCCTTAAGTTTGGGATCTAAACTACAAATCAACCCCCTATCAACTCAGCCTTCTCTGGCTTCTTGATTGCTCTTCTCCCTCCTGTGGTCACCCTCTTCTACTTCACCCCAGTCATCATCCAGCAACCAGCTAGCCCAGGGGTAGGCACATGGCGGCTCGCAAGTCATATGTGGTTCTTTCAGTGTGAATGTGCGGCTCTGAAGTAACAATGAAGTCATTTGAAGGTTCTTATTTATTTGGAAAAAACATTGAAGTCTCTTGATTGATTTTAAAGTTGTTAGGAGTGTCTCACTTGTGCCGACCCCTGTGATCTAGCCCATTGCTTTAGCCTCCCTTATTTGCCTTTCCTCTCCATTTTGGCAAATTCAAAGCCATTTCCTCTGGAAGGAAAGTCTCTATTTTGTTGTTGTTTTCCCTTATGACAGAGTTCTCGTATGATATTTGGCTTTTGTCTTTGGACAATTTCAAAAGACACAGTATTTTCCAGGTCCATCCAGGTCATGGAGTGCTTCGTGGTTTGGTCATTATTTTTTGACCATTGCCTAGTATTCAAAGAGGATCATATTTGTAAGTACCCATTAATCAAGGAGTTCTGATGGCATAGCAGTAATGCATGTGATTGCGAAGCACAAGGTCAGCAATTTGAGGCCACCGGCTGCTACCTGGGAGAAAGACACAGCTTTCAATTCCTATAAAGGGTTACAGTCTTGGAAACCCAGGATTACAGTTTTACCTTGGCGTATAGGTAAAGTGACCAGATTTTAACATTGGTAATGCAGGACACCATTGATGGAGGGGTGGGGGGAGGAGTGCGCAGGAGGGGTGGCGCGGTAGAGTCGTTCTCCAGCCGTTCCCTAGCTTGTTGTGCATTCTTTCCAATTGAGACTTTTTAAATGTTGCGGGATGCAGGGAAAAATGGTTTGAAATAGGGACTGTCCTGCCAAAATCAGGATGTCTGGTCCCTTTACCTATAAGCCACTATGTGTCAGAAATGAATCGATAGCGATGGGAGAAAACCGCTGTTCAAAGAAGGGAGGCAGTTTCTGTTGAATCCGTTCAGATTTAGGGGAACACCACGTGGGTCAGAATGAAGTTGTGCTCCATAGTTGTTTTCTTAAGGGACCTAGAGATAGTCTTGACCCTCTCACCAAACGCAGCCAATGTCTTAGCTGTTTACACCACTAACAACTCCTTCCCAGTTACCTGCTTTAGGATTTCTGCACATTTTGGAGAGACACGATTGTAGCTGTACACCAGAACCTTTTAAAGAAGATTAGAAAGCAACCTAGACCATGGAGGGCAAGGAGCTCGTACCCTTGGCTTTATTTGACTTGGTTCCCTCTTCTTTAAAACTTAACTGTAATCTGCACAGGAAAAAATCTCGGAGGGCTGTCTGTTTGGGTCTACCTTCTTTTTTTGCCCCGGGCTTTTCTCAGCTGATGGGTAAACCTTCTTTCACCCAGGCTCCATAGAAAAGCTGCATTAGGGACTTGAGTGAGGGCAGCAGTCCTTGGGACAATAGATTTTCTCCTCTGGTTGGCTTTCTTCCGTGGAATTTATGTGATTGAGACACTAACACCACATGTGGCTCAGCTGTGTGCTGCAGAGGCTGTGGCTGTTCCAGGCTTGCGATTCCCAAGTGTCTTAATTGGCCCAAACACTCAAATCGCCAATTTAATTCAAGTCTTACGAGAGGGAATATTTTCTTTGGAGTGCTCTTCAGACCCTTGAACTAAGCAAGAGCTAGGGAAGCCTGAGATCATTTTCCAACTGGAAATACCCTGTTTTATTAACCCTTACCTCATGAAGCTTGCCGATTGCCAATATCAAACAATAGCGAGTATTCAACTTGCAAATATGCGCTGCTTTTTCCTGGTCCTAAGCATCATGGTGGGTTATTTGGTGGGCTGCTAAAGCTGATTTGAACCCACTGGCTGCTTCCTGGGAGAAAGGTGAGGGTTTCCCTCCTGTAAAGATTTATAGCCCCGGAAATCCACAGGTGCAGTGCGTCACAACTTAAAGGCACCCCGAGTTGGTCTTAACTGGGGGGCAGTGAGTTATTGAGTTGAGTCAAGTGAAAAGCTACACACCTTGTTCTATGATGAGATTATTGGTCAGATTATTAGTCAGACCAAATAATTGTCATTCTTTTTTGACTCACAGTGAGCTGCCAGGACAGGGCTGAACTGCCCCCGTGGGTGTCTGTGGCTTTAAATCTTTACTAGAGTAGGCATTTTTTAAACATTCTAAAACCCAAACCTAGATTTAAGATTACAAGTATGTCATTACTGAATATTATGAGGGGTGGGGGCAGGACAAATGCTATTGACTCTGACATTTCTTTCTTTTGGGGGGGGGGCATTACTGCCTTCTGGTGGTCATGGGAGCTGCCCAGTGCTGCTCCCAAGAGCCGCTACTGGATTTGAACCTCAAAGCCCACGGGCCACAGTCCCGCACTCAACCACTTATGCCACTGGGGCTCAGCCCGACTCTGACAATTCTAAAAACAAAGTTCTAAATGGAGATGGGGGGTTGGGGATAAATATTTCCAATAAGAACAGCAGTTTGACCATGAAGTTAACTCTCTTAGTTATTGGAATTGGACTGTTGCAATGAAGATAACGCTTGTACTTTTACAAGACTTATCACATCTAAGTACTGACAGAGTCAGGGTCAGGGTGGACAGGACATTGTAGCATTTGGAGACTGTAGAAGTGTTTGTCTGGGAGGATGTCGCCAGCATTCACCAGTTAGCTTGACAACATTTTTTCCTCACAAGTTAACTTGTATGGTCTTGCCTGTCTTTGCCATTGTTTTGGTCTCAAGTTGAAAGGTAATGATGCTCAATCTAAAGTAGCTTTTTAGTCCCCCACCCCCACCTCAGTACACACACTCATAGACGACGAATAGTTCAGATTCTTTTCATGAGAAGTGTATGACAAAAGCGATTGTGTCGTATTGCTTAGAAATGAAAAAGGACAGCAGAGCGTTCAATGTTCAGAGGATCAGAGCAGAGAGAGCATTGTGCAATAGTTGCCAACCTGACATCCTGAACGCAGACTTAGCAAGCCCTTGAATTCAGTAGCTCCTTGTGTACCGGAGGGTGACTTCCTGTCCAGAGCATCGTGAACTGTGAACTGCTGCTCAGTTTAGTGGAAAGGATCCGAGAAGGGTATGCTTGGAGTTTGGACTCTGCTACTAATCATCTGTGTGACCTTGGATGACAAGCTTAATTTCTGAATCCCCGCTCTGTTTTATTGGGGATGTCCTCCACAGTTGTATATGAATGTGAATCGTAGGTATGGCAGCTGTCAAGACTGAGACGTTCTTAATACACTTTCCCTCATTGTCCCACAGTCTGCCATCCTATGCTGGTTTCCTGTTTCGGATGAGGTGCTCTTTAATTTCACTTCTCCTGTTTTTCAGTCATGCCTGTGTATCCCTAGCACCCTCAGCAGCCAGGCTCAGTAACTCTTGTTAAATGAATGTCTAAGTGAACTGTTAGAGGAGCAAAAGATGTAGGATTGATTGAATTGAAGGTTTTGCAAATTAACCAGAAGAAATCACACTCTTAACTATGAAAAGAAGAGTCACCTTTGGTGCATGTTGGGGAAATGTTGGCACATTGTTTTCTTTTCTTTATTTTTTTTAATCATTTAATTGGGGCCTAATGCAACACTTAGCACAATCCATACATACATCTACTATATGCAAAGCACGTTTGTAACTTTTGATGCCATCATCGTTCTCAGAAACATTTTCCTTCTACTTAAACCCTTGGTATTGACTTCTTTCCCCACTCTCTTTCCTCCTTGCTCCCCTCTCTATCATGGACCACTGATAATTTATAAATTATTATTTTTTGTTATATCAAATGCTGTCTGATGACTTCCTTCGCCCATTTCCCTGTAGTCTGTACCCAAGGGAGAAGGTAATATGTAGATTCTTTTAATCAGTTCCCCTTTTCTGCTGCAACTTCCCTCCACCCTCCCAATGTCAGGGCTCTCCCCACTTGTCCTAAAGAGATCATCAGCCTTGGATTCCCTATGTTTCTAGTTCCTTTCAGTACCTAGTGTACATCCTCTGATCTAACCGGATTTGTAAGGTAGAATTCAGATCATGATAGTGGGAGGGAGGAAGCATTTTAGAACTAGTGGAAAGTTCCATATTTCTTCATTGCTACTCTGTGTCCTGACTGACTCATCTCCTCCCCACAACCCTTCTGTAAGGGGATGCCACTTACTCTGCAGATGGACCTTGAGTCCCCAATCTGTTCCCCCTCTTTTATAGTAAGATAATTTTTAGCTCTTTGATGCCTGATAACTGACCCCTTCAATGCCTCGTAGTCACACATGCTGGTGTGCTTCTTTCATGTGGGCTTTGTTGCTTCTGAGTTACATGGCCGCTTGTTTACTTTCAAACCTTTGAGACCCCAGAGGCTATATTTTTGATAGCCAGGCACCATCAGCTTTCTCATCACTTTTAGTTGTGCACACATTTATCTTCAGTGATTGTGTCGGGTTGGGGGAGGGGGGTTCATTGTTTTCATTGATGAAAATTAAGAATTAATTGCTCCTGAAATTTTAAAATTCCATGTAATTAATTAACTTGCATGTATTACTTACTTATATTCTGAAAGTATTAAAAGAGTGTATCAGGTTCCAAATGATCCTAGTGTGCTTTACACTGTTCCTGTTTATCACAGAATATTTCACTTCTGAATCAGTCGGGTATTTTTTTCTGATGAGATTATTTGTGAGAAGAAGGTATGCCAGTTTGTTAATTAAGCTATGCCAAAGTTTAACAAATACAATGGTTTTTCTTAAAAGCACAGCTGAAATTTTCCCACTTAGTATATGAAAATTGTTAATAATTTCCAAAGCTTTACATTTTAAAGGCACATAAGAGTTCTGTTTACAAGCTGTTACCCAAATGACTCCACTTTAGTTATATCAGAAAAAGCACTTCTGCCATTCTTGTTAGGCCTCATCTATATGGTTTGAGCATTTGGGCCTGGCATGAGCATGTATTAAGTGCAGGCAGAGAAAATGCAAACAAGGTTTTTTTGTTGTTTTTTTTTCTCGAATGACATGTGGGCTGTTGGTGCAGGCTTTTCTTGTGGTTGAGAAGAGGGTGTGATGTATGTTTTCTACAACATGCTCTTTCAATCTGTCTGGAAGTACCACTCCTAGTTTTCTTCTGTTACTCCTTCTCTCAGCATAGTCTTTACAAGTTCCGCCTGTGTGGGCATGCACCCTCCTTCAATTTGCATGTGTGTTTGTGCCTTCAATTTAGGCTGCTATTTTTTGAAAGCCCAGCTTTTGGTGTTTGTGTATTGATTTATTTTGAAGGGCTTCACATTGCTTGGGAGGTCTGCGCAGGACAGGATGAAGAGACCGTGTGTGTGGTTGTCAGTTGCTTCACATCTCTTGGGTCTTTGATCTATACCTTCAATGGTCTGTCTAGGACTCATGAGTCCAAGTGCAATGAGTGACTGTATATGCCAGCTGGTGGAAGTGCGGTCCTGCTCCCCACCTCAAGGGAATGTGTCCTTGGAAGTATGACAGTGAAGGCATTCACCCAACAAGCATATCAGTTTTCATTGTTTCTGTGCAAAGCATTGCAACAACTATTTTGGTGGCTTGCTAAGGAACACACACACACAGACATGCACACACAGTCATAGCAAACCTAAGAGTGGACAAAGTAGAAGTGCCCTGTGGGCTTTCAAGTTGTAGCTATTTTTTCCCAATACATTTGTTGTGAAAAAGGTCACATATAATACACTTACGACTAATTTTGAAACTACAAAGCCTTGTTTCTTGCTTTGTAGTACATCCAAACATTTCCTATCTAGAAAGCAAGTGAATCAGTTGCTTCTTGAATGTATGTACATGTGATTAATTTTTGAATCATTTTATTGGGGGCTCGTACATCACTTATCACAACACATACATATACCATGCCAAGCCCCTTCGCCTGCCTGCTGTCATCATTATTATCCATATCTCTGCTTTCCCACTTGAGCCCTTGATGCCAACTTCTCATTCCTTTCCCTCCTCGCTCCCCCTGCTCTACCATCCCTCATTACTTTATAAATTATTATTATTTGTGATTAATTTTGTGGCTTTTTCTGAATTTTGAATTTTAAATCCTATGCTGAGCAGCCTGCAACCCAGGATACTTCTGACTGCATTTATCTCCTCTCTGTTCCTCCATCTCCACCTTCAAGGTGTGCGCTTGACCATTTAAAACTTTTTTTCATGTTGTTCCAGCAACACTGTCTTAGAAGCATCGGTAGTTTGGAACAATACTGAGTGACTTCACAAATTTCAAGACCAAATAGATAGAACTTTGGAAATTTTGTGCCCTTCACTGGGGTGCGTTGAGGATTTATTACCTTAGCTTTCAGTAAATTTATCTAGACCTTATCAGCATTTGACCATATTCACAGCACAGCACATGTTTTCGTAGCTTACAGACCCAGTCCTCAAAATGCAGCCTGCTAGTCCAACTCACTCCTGTTCTCACCTATTAAGTGTTGGGGATTCCCTGGAGGCTGATGCATAATGTCCCTGGAACTCCCTCCTGCTGCTGGTACCACTGCAATTCCGGCCACTCTCAGACCAAATGCACGGCCACTACGTTCCTTCTGACTTGGGCCCCTTGAAAGGCCGAGTAGAGCAGCCTCGTGCTGTTTTTCAGACTGTCAGTCTTTGTGGAAGCTCATAGTCTCACCCTCTCCCACAAAGGACTATGGGGTTTGAATCACTGATTTTGCAGCTAACAAAAAGCCCAGTGCTAACCTTCTCCACCATCAGGTTTACTGCTTAGCCGTTGAAAATACTTTGCCTCAGATCAAAGGATGATTTTCCCAGGACGATTCCAAAATCAAGCACAGAATTCTGGATCTAACAAGGAAAAAGAAAAATAAAGGTCTAACTGGCACTGTGGTTAAAATAATCTGCTGGCAACTTACGGTTTGTGGCCCAAACCCACCAGCTCTTCCAATGGGCACAGGGGGAGAGGAAGGTGTAGCAGTTTCCTTGTGTGAAGATTCAGAGACTTGGACCCCTGTGATGCAATACTCCTCTGTCCCATGTGGCTGCGCTAAGTTAGCACGGACTGGCCATCAGGGGCTTGGCTTGGGGTCTTGGGAGTGAAGTTAGCATGCAGGATTCTTTGTGTGTGTGTGTCCTATCTATCCATGATGGAATTTCATTTTAAATGCAACTTTAATATCAGCAAGTGAAAAACCATCATATACCATCCTAATGGAATGAGAAGAATGGTGTTATGTTTCTATTTATTGTATTTCAGTGTACTATGATTTTTATTGTATACAAATATACCTATTGGAGGCCAGGACCTTTCTTTATGTTTCTCTACTTTCTTTGTTCTTGTTATGTTTCTTCATGAACTCTGTTGGTTCTGTATTGGTCAGGAAAGGGACCTTCCCGAGCTGCAAACTGGTCATACAGGCAGCTCCGATGCTTCCAACTCTAGCACGTCCAGAGCCTTTTTGATGCAGAGGTTTTGCACCTCATTGTGTCATACACAACTCTTCCCAAATACCTCCCTTGTGCCTCCAATTTGGCCAGTGAGTACCTGCCTCTTCAGTAATATAATTATTCTTGTGTAGGTGGTGTACGCATAACTGATACTAAAGCTTTCATGCCTTTCAAGAATCATTTAAATGACCCCTTTACACAGTTACCATTGCATGCTGTTTCCTCTCCTGTCACCTGTTTAATTTTATAAGTTCCCTTCACACATCCGAATCACCCAAACTTAAACCAGACTCACTGTCACCGAGTCAAGTCTGAGTCAGCGTGATCCTGTAGACAGAGGAGAACTGCCCCTGTGAGTTTCGGAGACTGATTCCCTCCTGGAGTAGAAAAGCTCTTCTTTGTCCCATGGAACAGCAGGTGGTTTTGAACTGCTAACCTCCTGTGACCCCTCTGCCACCAGGGCTCCGCGAGCTGAATCACTTAGAATAGCTTTAATATAACAAAATAAGCTCTCTCTTAACTGAATTGTTTTATAAGGATTTAAAAAAAAAAAGTCATTCAATACAGCATTCTAAGATGGTCACAGATTTTTGTGAGGATATTAGTAAATCCCCTAACTTGTATTTGGGTAGCAAGGGCAAAATTCTGATCAAAGCTGGATTATTTTTGTTCTCTAAATGTGTGTTTGATTCTTCCCAGCGTGTGCTGTGCAGCACGGGAGAGCCATGGCACTAGGAACACAGTTAATAGAAAGGTGGTTAGAAGTTAAAAGACTCCGTGACCGGATTACTTTTAGGAGCCCTTGGTTAAGAAACTTTAAACGTGTTTTTGTACTCGAGGGAGTGCATTGTAAATTTTAAACGTGCATGTGCCGGTGTGCTTCGCTGAGAGGCGGGGTAACGTGTTTCCCAAAGTGACCAGCACTGTGCTGAATATTCTTTGGAAACCACTGCTCATGAGGAAGCGACAAATCCAGGAAGGAGGTAAGTAAATATGTCCAGTTGATAGTAACAGTTTAGAAAGTAATACCATGGCGTGTGAGATTCATATTGGCAGCCCGGGGCTGTCACTGGAGTGTTTTGTTTGTTTCTGTAATTTGAAGAGTGCACGCCTTTCCGCTTGCCCTTAGTGAGTGCTGCAGGGTATTGAATGTTTGCTACTGAAAGTGTGGACTAAAATGCAAGCCTTTTAGCTGACCACTTGCTCAGAATGCAGACTTTCAGCCTGAACCTGAACCCACTAAATGAACACTTGCATTTTAATAGACCTCACCACTCCCCCCACCCCCACCCCCGCCCCCGCCCCCTGTCTGCCAGTCCAGTTGATTCTGACTCACTGAGACGGACGGACGGGGTAGAACTGCCCCTGGGACTTCCCAAGGCTGGGACTCTTTACAGGAAGACAAAGGCTCCCTCCTCTTTCTCCCAGAGAGCTGCTGGTGCTTTCCACCAGCTGACCCCGAAGTTAGCCGTAGCCGATATGTAAACACGGGGCTCCTTGGTCTTCCTTAAGTATTTTTAAGTCTACAGAAGCATGACTTACTCATTATGATACCAACACACATGGCAGACGACGGACTGGGCAGAATTTCTACTGTTGGCGAACAGAGAATGAACCAATTGTCTACTTGGTTTAATGCCAACTCTCACAACAGAATCATACCGTGGACTGTCAGCTGGCATTGTTGGGAAATGGTGTACAGATGGGCAATTTGTCAGTTCTGGTGACGTCAGCATCCTGCTTTGAGAAACCTCATTGAGGGAAACATTTTTTTTTTCCTCAACATAATTTTCCCTTCTTCTCAAAATCCTCTGAGTAATGCTGGAACAAGGGGGATATAGAAGACAGTGCATGAATTTTATCTTTCCTCCAAGTGGAATTTTTCTTTAAAGATTCAGTAAAGTGGTTACAGACTCAACTATCTGGTCTTTTCTGCACATTACCAAGCACCTGAAACCTCACTCCCGTGCATTGGAACCTAGGCCAGTCACACCCACCTTCCAAAGCTATGGTGAAGATTACACGTGGAGTGGACTCTCTTAAGAGGGGCTCTGCTGTCGGCAGTCTTCTCCGGAACATCGTTAGTTGATCACTAAATCGGTTCTGGCTAACTGTACACTTTTCCAAGTTCCTGTAGGGAACAAATGTGTCCAACGAGCTGCTTTTCTGTGTATACTCTCATCAACAGAAATAGCAACAGTATACCAAACAAGCAAACAAACCCTCTCTGAAAAGACGAAAATACTGAATTCTCTGAGTAAGGGCTATTCTAAGAAGAAAGTATGGCCAGGAACATGTTAGCTTACTAGCCCCAATCCAGAGCCATGCAACTAGGAAATGAAGCTGTGTCTTTGAATCAAACTTGTTAATAGGGATTTCTTTGTTAATCAAACAGCAGATACTGCTGTTTTATGTCAGTGACTCCTACGTGTTCTCTAAGCTGGGAGAGCTTTGCTCTGGGGCATCTCTTATTTTGGCCACTGGAGCTCTTGCTTCTGTGGAAGTTTGGTTTTCTGTGCAGCTGCGATGGGATGCGGGGGTTGAATTCCGGTCTCTGCCCCTTGACTCAGTGGGAGCACTGGAAACTTAGGGATCGGTTCTACTTTTGTTTATTAGCGTTGCGATGAGTACGAATGGATGCCATTGCAATATTTGTTTGTTTTTTTAGTTTGTTTGTTTTGGTTTTTTGGTGGGCTTCCTTTGAACTGGGGCAGACTAACATATGTGGGACTCTGTTTTTTCTAGTTCACTGGGAAAGGATGGCAAGATACATTCCCAGCTTCAATATGTCAGCTATAAATGGCCTAAGAGTACCAAGATCTAATCTGAGTCCATGCCAAATTTATATTGCTTCAGTGGGAAAATGTCCCTTTTTTTTGCCTCCTATGTTTCAATCAAACACTTAATATCAAAACTGACGCTGTTGTATGCCACCAAATTAATTGTGATTCACAGTGACCTTACAGGACAGAGTAGAAATAACCTGTGTTTTCTAAGCTGAAATCCATATGAGAGCAGGCTACTCTTTTCTCTGACAGAGTTCTTGTGTGGGTTTGAACCACCAACCTCTGGGTTAATAGCTGGGTATTTAACCCCTGTGCCATCAGGGTTCCTTAAGACTAGCATAAGGGTCAAATTTTAGAACCAGGTACATTTGGAAGCTGGGGAATTCTATTTTCTAATATGTCAAGTCGATTATTTAATAAGCAGCTGGCAAATACTGTGTTTGGTTCAGTTTTCAGACTGTGTTTGGTTTCAGACTGTGTTTCAGTTTTCAGACTGTGTTTGGTTCAGTTTAAAAGTCAATGGACTTGGGGGTCGGTCTCCTGCAATCCATCCTTAGGTTCTTTTCTCGCTATGTAGCGGTGAACCAGAAGATGTGCAACTGACTATAATGTCACATAACGATGTGACCTCACTGTCAAGTGATGACTTGGTGAGCCAGTTCACTTCATAGACAGTGATCACTCGTAAAGCACATCTCCTTGTTGGGCAGATGAGAAGAATTTGGCTTGATTGGCAGGGGTGGGGGTGGGGGGAGGGCACAAGTTCATTGTCTTTACTGTTAGATTTGAACAAGGAAGGGCATGATCTCCTTTACCCCTGCCTGACTGTTTTCCTAGAGCCCACTGAGGAATAATACGAGCTGATAATATAAGCAGTGGAACAGAGAGACTGAAATTGCTCGGATTCTTGATTTGCCACCTTTGAGCCTCTAGATTAGCCAGCCTAGATAAATCTACTGTAATCTCTTTAAAGTACTAAAATGCCAAGATGTCACTCTAAGAAGTGAGTCACACGGTGATAGTTTCAATGGTCTCATATGCGTATTAACGCTGGACAATGATTAGTACTGAAGAACTGATGACTTTGCATTTATAGCGTTGGTGAAGAATGCTAAATATACCACGTACTGCTAGAAAAAAAATAAAATGAACTCATCTGTGTAGAACAAAGGGCAGCTGCATGCTCCTGAGATGTCAGGATGGCCAGAATTTGGATTCTGCACTTTGCACGAGTCTTCAAGAGGCACCAGAGATCCTGGAGAGAGACACCATGCTTGGCAACCCTCTGGTCAGAGAAGGCCCTCAAGAACATGGAGTGACATGACCTTGCGGCAAGAGGATTAAGCATTGTGCTGATTGTGAGAGGTGTTCATGACCGTTTAGTGGTTTTTTTTTTTCCCTTTTCTGTTGTACATAGTGTCAGTATGAGTTGAAATCAATTTGAAGTCAGTACCTCTTTTCTTCTGTGATGTGAGACAAAGCATCTCTGTTCCTTGGCCCACTTGAAAAAAAACCCCTAAAACTCTGTCCTTAAAAATTGAGATAAGAATCAGACCAAAGTCCTGATAGCAAGACTTCATTTGGAGACAGAGAGGCATGGTCTGAGCAAACCCTTTGTCTTACATCACAGGAGATTCATATTTTCTCCTGGGACTGGAAAGTTAAATGTCGAGTTTATGATTGATAACAGATGATTGAACATATTTTCTAATCTTATAAAGCTCCCCACCTCTCTCTCTCTCTCTCCCCCTCCCACCCTCCCTCCCTCCTCCCACTCCCAGCTATCTTGAAGCAGTTAACTTCTGGCAAGAGGCACAGCAGGGACCCAGGATGTGGGTTGGAAGGAAGCAAACTTATTGGGAAATGAAATTTCTTTCTCTAAACTAAAGTCCAAAGGGCACTGGTGGAGTGCCTGTCTGCTAGCTCAAGGGGCGGAGGTACAAGCCCCCTTAGAGAAAACACTGGCGATTTGCTCCCATAAAGATGAACTTAAGATGACAACGAACACCAACAACAAGGAATGAAAACAGAACCTAAAATCCCAGCAATTTGTTCTGAAGCGTGGCTTTGGAGGGATTCTGAATGGGCAGTAAGCAGTGCTTTGGTAAGGGCACCAGAGGCAAGTGAGCTGTGTGGCATCACACCAACTAAAATGTGGGTTTTATATCCTATAAATACAGGCTATCGACAAAAAGCTTCAAAGATGTGTCTATGTTTTGTTCATTGCCACGTCTCACATTGCTTGAATAGCCACTATTTTTTTGTGTGTGCTAGAGGTCATGTTGATTACTAATGATTTATCACGGTCGTGAAGTTCAGCATTAAAAATAAAATTGTCATCCAGAATGGACATAGAAGTTTATACTGGTTGAAGCAAAGGAAGCAGACGGTGACTAAAAGTGCTCAGCTTGAGGGAGTTGCTAAACCTTCTCAGAGAATGCTTGTTCATCTCCCATGCTGGAGAAACACACTAGCGTAAGAAGGAATGGATTAGGTAGGGTTCTGGTTCATTGTCTTGAATCTGCAATTTGGCCAGGGCTCAGGTGGGATAGCTCGTCACTGTTTCTTGTCAGGTGACATGAAGGGAGAAGCTTCTCTCACATGTGCGGGAGACTCAAAATAATTGAGAATCACAGAGAGATCCTGGGGCACCTCTTATTTCTGTGGGACTCCTCTACTCAGACTATCATGGTGACTTTTGAGTACTTTGATGGTTTACATGTGAAGCTTGTGTCCCAAGTGAAAAAAAGCCAGCTAGAAACTGTATTGTTCTCTTAGACCTTTAGTCCCAAGTCAGAGAGGTGTGAGTTACGTAGGCCAATTAAGGTTCAACAGGGATAGAAATTGGACTCTGCTTTTAGACTAAAAGAATACTAAAGAATTTGTGGGTGTGTTTGAGCATGACGAAGGTGATTAAAAATAATACTCAATTGGCTGAGCCCAGTGGCACAGTGGTTGTGTGCAGGACTGCAGTCCACAGGGTTGACCATTCAAATCCAGCAGCAGCTCTCCAGGAGCAAGGCTGGCCATCTTACGTCCATCAGGGCAGTGGTGCCACACACACACACACACACTACTTAATTATGTTTGAAAAATGGACAGTTTCTTAGATATCACTTGCTTCAAGGACTTAGAATAAAAACTTAAGTTTGGAAAAGAAATAAAATGCTTTCTTCAATTCAAGTAGTTGGTCAAAATTATAATAATAACAAGCATTTTATCCTTTTGTAGTACTCTCTGACATGTACTGGACTGCTAGCCACAAGGTTGGTGGTTTGAACCTTCCAGCCACTCTATGGGAGAAAAATGAGACTATCTGTTCTTATGTCATTTTACAGCCTTCGGAACCCTGTCAAGGATCATTTTGACTCAGAATCGACCAGATGGCTGGCTTTGTTTTTGTTTTTAGTTGTATATGTCAACTCTGGTGCTTTGCATTTCTTAAGTGAAAATCTCATTTAACCCTTTGAAATCATAACAAAGTCAAATAGAGTGACTATGGTATGCATATTTAGTTATATTTTTATAACCATTACAATTATTTCCATTCTTCATATGACAGAATTGAGACTTAGAGAGGTTAAACATTAAGCATAGTCAGCTAGTCAGTAGTGTTGGGTTTGAACCCAGCTCTGCCTATTCCAGATTTTGCTCTTGAGATTACTGTTATGCTACCTACACCCAGAGCATCCTTTTATGCGTCATCTCCAGTTACTGGCATACTTTCTTCTATATGAGTTGAAGCTTAGCCTACCTCTGTACCTTGAGCCTACACCGTATCATTTGGCTAGAAGAACCAAGTCTGGGGCAAGGTCCTGGTATCTGAGCTAGACCATGGCCTCAGTTTTTAGAGGGAGACAGCTCCAGACAACATATGTGAAAGAATCGTCATTAAGTTGTTAGGTTAAACCAGGGGATATGAACAGGCACTGCCCAAGTTCAACGTCTAAAGGACACAGATTAGTACCGGTGATACCCATAAGTATGAAAGACATATCTTCATAGCATAAGGGTGTAAGCAGGAGCCCAGCAATGTACAGCCAGACAACTCCAGTAGAACATGCTCTGCAAGAGAACGATGACCCAGATGTGCAAAGAATGATGTGAAAGGAACAACAGGGGAGGCAGACAGCAGCGGGTCACAGGGCCACCCCTCTTCTTTGGACAGGAGCTTCTGCCATCCTGTTTTGTGCTGGATGCAATGTCCTGAAGCAGTTCTTTTAAGTCCTGGAGTGTCTAGACACCGTGGTGTGTTTAACTTTTGAAAGACTTCTGGGTTTTAGGATCAGTTCCTTCATGTTCACAAGCAAAATTCTTCATCTGAGTGAAATGCTGTTTCACTTTAGAGTACACATTTTCCTTACAGGTCTACAGTGGGTCATTAATGTCACCGAATTGTAAGTAGCTGAAATGGCAAATAATATTTACCACAAGGTAAAAAACCTGGAAATGTGTGAATAGTTCCAAGTCTTCTTGTCTATCACTCATTCATTCACTGGCATCCAGCCAACACCAACCCATAGTCACCTTTGAGGACAGGGTGGAACTGCCCTGTGAGTGTCGGAGACGAGTGGATAATGCGTGGGAGTAGAAAGCCCGTCTTTCTTCCAGAGGACGCCTGGTGGTTTCGAACTGTGAACCTTGCAGATTGTGGTTCGCCATGTAACCACTACACCACCAGGGCTCTTTTCTTTGTATGTACATACTTTGTCATACTTTCCATGAAAATGCAATGCTCTTTAATGCTCCTCTTCTCCCCTACTTCATTCCCTAGGGGAGGAAAGCCAATAGACGTTCTCCTCTCCTCCATGGCATGTCTAACATTTCCTAAGAGGTGTCAGACAGAGCCTTCATGGTTGAGTTCCAAAGAATCTTAATGGTTACCCACCATTTTATATTTTATAGAAAAGATATGCATCTTCCTTGTCCCCAGTTGTATATCAGAGCTAAAAGTGACCTCGATTTCGTTCCTTAGTATATTCATGCATGAGCTTTATTGTTGAGATATTATTTATTGTTATTCTTAAGCAAGCTTTGCATTTTAACTTTTTCTATCATAATTTTTTCAATGTGGCAAAGCTCATTTCATAGAAGAATTAAGTTGATTAACAAGATTCTGAAGCACAACAAAGATGGCTATATATTACATATTGTATCAATCCTCTGAGGGAACTTCGCAAGGTTAGAAGGAAAGTTAAATTATATTTAATTATATTTTCCTCAAACTTCTTGAAAGCCCTCTCATACTTAAGAAAATTGTTTTCCAGCATCTGCAGTGTAGATCATCTTCTTATAATTCTGTGTATTTCTGTGCATTTATGCATGTAAAACACTCAATGGAAATTTTGATATTTTTTCACTTATAAGTACTATGGGACAGATTCTATCGGGTTCCCAACTTAGTGCAATTGCTAATTGTTAATTCCTATTATTGTCTCCCTTCCTGATGTAGGACAGTATTCTCTAGGAATAAATTTGACTTTGAGTTTTTCTAGCATGGGTAAATGTTTCTTCTTGCATTAATAACCACAACATTTTAGACTTACCCTACTCCTGAGGACTAGTTAGTGACATTATGAAGACTGCCAAATGAGGTAATACCTTGAACTTTTCAGATCTTTCATCAAAACCACGAAAGACCTATCAGATTAAAAGAAGTATTTAAAAGTGGAAACTAATTAGAGCTTTGTAAACGACTTGTAAGAAATCAATCAAATCTCTTCAACTAACATACTTTCAATTCAGTTAGTCAAATCTCTTCAATTCATAGAAGAGGACACTGATCCTTGGCAAAAGAAACATATAGCCATTTACTACTCCACTGCCTTCATATTGATTCTGACTAATAGCTCTACTGTCTGGCAGAATATATAAGGACATGAGTTCGTGCTTTGAAATGGCTGCACTTCAGCCAAGTAGGGATTTCTCTGTGTCCTGGGCCTACCCGGGGCTCCCCCCCCTCCACCATTCCCCCACCCCCCATCCCCATGTGGAAGCCCTCCAAATGTATCTGGTGCACACAGTAGCCGTGACCTAACAATGCATTTTAGGTTCCTATCTTCATATTCTTCAAGGTTTCAATAGACCACTCTATTCAAAGTTGGTTAACTGGTATAAAATAACTCTGGACAATGACCTCCATAGTGGACTATTTCCTATCTAGTTGGCCACCTCTGCTTATCGGGGTCTGTAAGTCCCTCCTTACAAAGAAGGTAATGTCTCTCAGATTTTTCAGTCCCTCATTGTGTGTGTATAGCCTCTCTCCTTTGATCTTGAGTCCAAATAATTGGCAAGCCAACCTGGAGGTCAAAAATCCTCAGAGCCTCAGAGAAGGGATGAGGGAGGGGGATGACACTCTGTGCTGGGAAATCCTGGAATGGCCACAGACCTTCTGGTTTGGTCCTTTAGCAATGTGGGTTCTGATTCGTGACTACAGAGATACCACAGCTCTGCTGCAATGACTGCTGTGCCTCCTGATGGAGTACTAGCAAGCAAGGCTGAGAGACACGGCAAGTGGCTGGTCACAGCTGGAGCCTGGCCCCCTTCTGTGCTATCCGTGCCACCAAGGGCTGAGGTTCACTCGCCTCTGGAAAAAAATGAGGCTGTCATCTCCTGTAGAGATGAGAATCTTAGATGCCCTATGTAGGCCTGTTTTAAATCTGAATGAATTTGATAACAGTGTGTTCTTTCTTACCTGCAAATTTGGCTTAAAGATACACTTAGGAATAGATTTTGTTTATAACTTGGAACCTCCCTGCTAGGGCACATAGCAGAGCATGGACTAAATAGACAATTATGACTTGTGCAGTTCTTGTGACTCTGACTGCCTTCTTAGAGTAGTGCAACCACTCGTCCCTTTTTTTCCTGAACTCTTTGTATCCCATTAAGGGGACTGTTCCCTAGATTTCCTTATTTGATCTTTGGAGATACTATTGTAAATTTGATTTCATCTAGATCTTAAACTAACAATGTACTCAAGGCCTTTATATGCTTCTTTCATTTAGCATAATTATATTTAATTATTTAGAATAATTATCTTTAATTATAATATTTAAAGATAAATGTCTTTCTTGTAAATTAGTTGAAAAGCATGATAAATATTTCTATTGAGAAGCTGTAAAAGAAATTAGAATAGATAAATGAAAGTTTCATGAGAAATAGTATATCTGCACACATAATCTTTTCCATATGAAACAGAGAATGTTTTTCTATATTATTGTTTATATTTTTAAAACAAATGAATATCACACAAATTAAATATATTGTAGGTTTACATATTTTTATTTTATATATTTATATAATTTTTATGTTCCCAAAAGTTAAAAATATCTTTTTGTTACAAACAAAAGCGGTACCAACTGTAGAGAAAGCTACCCTAACCAAGTGCTCAAACCATGACAAAATTCACATAAGGGACAATGCTACGTGCTACCTGACTGCCAACATGAACAACCTAAAACCATTCATCAAGAGACATCAGACAAATCCAATGTAAGGAACATTCTGAAAATAACCAACCTTTACTTCTCAGGATCAATCTCATATACAATAAAAAAATGTCTAAGTGGTCATTCCAGATTTTCATGTCCAAGTTTAAGGAAATTTTCCACAGTGGGCACTGGTGGGACAATTAATAAAAATCACGAATGACCTATAGGTTGAATAACAGTATTTGATCTGTATTAAATTTCCGAATTTGGATAATCGTACTGCAGTAATGTGAATGAGCATCCTTTTGCTTAGGACTTCTGAGTACTTAGGGGTTTAAAAAAGCATGACGCTGGCAACTTATACGCCAGTGAAAATGCAACTCAGGCAAAATGTTGACAATTGGTGACTCTTGTTGAAAGATTAAATGGGCAGTCTTTATACTATTTGTGGAACTTTTCTATAACACTGAAATTATTCCAAAATAAGTTTTCTTGTTGTGTAACTACTAAAGAAAATGTGATAATCTTAAAAAAATACTTTTGGAATTTTTCATCGGAATGTGTGGCTTATTTCTGTGTTTTACAAACCAAATATATTTTGTTAAAATCATTCATTTACTCATGACATAATTTGTTTCCAGATAATAGAAAAATAGAAAGCAGTCAATAAATTTCAAGTTGGCTGTGGTCAGGGAACAGCTTGAAAATAATGAGATATTTTAAATTCCAGACAAAATGAGAACAAGTAAATGCATAGAGAATAATTTGATTAGTGCTGTAAACGGCAGGAGGGTGGGGTGGGGGTAGGTGGAATGAGACATTATTTATGGAGTCTTGTCATGATTCACCCAGCACCTCCTGAGATAAGGAATGTTCATGTCATAGAGTCAGAGGTATTTCAGTTCACTCACTGACCTCGGGATAAGTTTCGTGCTTCTGCTCTGGCTCCTATTTCATTGCCTGCCGCCTGGGGTCTTAAAAGCTTGCGAGTGGCCATCCGAGGTGCACAGTGCCTGTATCTGCCTGCAACAATGAAGGGAATGGGATGTGTGAACAATGACTTCTTGCCACAAGACCAAAAGATCTCCCAGGTGCCTGCCGTCCAGTGTTGCTGTCCTTAGTGGCGTCAAGTCAGTTCTGACTCATCGTGCCTCTGACTCTTGTACAAGCAACAGAATATCACTTAGTCCCTTGTCTGAAGTCTGAGCCCACTGTTGCAGCAACTGTGTTCCTTACTAAACATTGTAACCCAGAGGTTCTCAACCTCTGTGTTTCTTACTAAACATTGTAATACAGCGGTTCTCAACCTGTGGGTCACGACCCCTTTGGGGGTTGAACCACCCTTTCACAGGGGTTGCTTAATACATCCTGCATATCAGATATTTACATTGCAGTTCATAACAGTAGCAAAATTACAGTTACGAAGTAGCAAAGAAAATAATTTTATGGTTGGGGATCATCACAACATGAGGAACTGTATTAAAGGGCATTAAAATAAGTTTTTATTATTTTTTATATTTAATTTAATTTTATTTTTGTAAGTTTTTTAAAAATCATATTTTCAAGGGCTCATAAGCTCATCACAATGCATACATCCAGCCATTGTGTCAAGCACATTTGTGCATTTGTTGCCATCATTTTCAAAACATTTACTTTCTATTTGAACCCTTAGTTTCAGCTCATTTTCCCCTCCCTCTAACACCCTCTCTTCCTCATGAATCCTTTATGATTTATAAGTTGTTGTTATTTTTTTCATGTCTTATACTGATCAGTGTCTCCCTTCATGAGCACTTCTGTTAACTGCATCCCTGAGAGGGAGTTATATGTAGATACATTTTAAAGGGTAAATCAAGGAAAATATTCCCATAGGTCATCTTCAAGCTACCAGTATGCTAAGTATATTCTTCACTTTTTATTGTCTAATTCCAGTTTTTTGCACACACATTGGAGTAAAATGCTTTAATCCTCGTTTCAAACTATCTTCTGAAATTTTCTGTTCAGCTGTTTTACTTCATTATCTCTCCCATTCCTTCCGGAGATTCTACTTTCTATTTACTTATTTATTTATTTATTTAAAATCATCTTATTGGGGACTCATACAACTTGTATCACGATCAGTACACACATCAATTGTATGTAGACCCCATTTGTACATTTGGTGCCATCATCATTCTCAAAACATCCTCCTTCTACTAGGCCCTTGATATCAGTTCTCCATATTTCTCCTCCCACCCACTACCCATCCCTCATGAGTCTTTAATAATTTAAAATTTATTATTGTTTTGTCATATCATACACTGTCTGGTGTGTCCCTTCACCACTTCACTGTTGTCTGTACCCAGGGAGGAGTTTATATGTAGATCCCTGCAATTGGTTCCCACTTTCTACTCCACCTTCCCTCTACCTTCCTGGTATCACCACTCTCTCCACTGGTCCTGAAGGGCTCATCTGTCCTGAATTCCCCATGTTTCCAGCTCCAGTGTACATCCCTGGTCTAGTTGGATTTGTAAGGTAGAATTGGGATCATGATACTGGGTGGAAGGAAGCATTTAAGAACTAGAGGAAAGTTGCATATTTCATTGTTGCTACCCTGTTCCTTGACTGGCTCATTTCCTCCCCACAACCCCTCTGTAAGGGGATGTCATTTTCAAAATCAAGTTTTACAGTTCCTTCTGACATCCATTTTGGTCTATTCTTTGTTCCTTGTCTTTTTAATGGCCATTTGGTTTCTTCATGCATCCTGTTCTCCATGTCACTTCACAACTCCTCAGGTCTTCAAGTCTGACATGGTCACTGAGTCCAACCTATTCTGGAATGGTCTCTAGATTCAGGTAGAATGTGCCCCAGGCTGTATGTTGGTTGCTCTAATGTCTTCAACTGCAGTCTTCAGCAATGATGGTCTGTTGCAGTCTGTTGCTAGCCTTGTTTTGGCCAATATTACTCAGCTTCTCCAATCTTCAGGTCAATGTAATCCACTTGATTCCATTGTGATCCATCTGGTGAGACCCACGTGTATGGTCACCATATCTGTTATTGAAAAGTATATTTCAATGAAGAAGTCATTGGTTTTGAAAAATTGTGTTGGTGTTGTTGTGAGGTGCAGTCAAGTCACTTAGCTCTCTTAGGGACCTGATGCACAAGAGAACTCATTGCTGCCTAGTCCTGGGTCATTGTCACAATTGTCCCGGTGTTTCGGCCCATTCATGCAGCCTGTGGGTCAATTCATTTTGTCAGGGACTTTCCTCCTGTTTTCTCCTCCTCTCCTTTAACAGAGACATTCCTCTCCTGATATCATGGTCAAAGTGCAAAATTCTAGCATGCAATTTCTACCACCAAGGATAGGTATCATGCTGTATTCCACTTCATTTTTTAAATGTTTTATTGTGGATTAAGTGATGGTTTGCATTTTACATAATAATTCTTGCATTCAGCTTCTTAAAGGACCTTTTAAATCTCTTAACAGTTAGTCCTGCCTCCTCCATGTTTTCTCTTCTCCCTTTTGTAGAATACTATCCTCCCATTTACCCAGGTTAACAAGTATCTTACCTATTGCTTCCCCTGCCCTCCCTTCCCCTCTTGCCTCTGCATACCACCATAGCTGTGTCTTTTGGTATGAAAACCTTTGTCTTTACCCTTTACCCTTTTGTAACAGTGGTTTCATATTTTTTGTGATCAACTTAACGTTATTCACTGTAATGTTCTCCACATCCATCCATGCCATGAGGCAGTTTGCAATTGGATGATCATTCTTTTGCAATGTGTAGTATTTCATCGTGTGTACATACCAAAGTTTATTTATCCATTCTTCCACTGATGAACAGATAGGTTGTCCCCTGTCTTACTATTATTGTGAATAGTGCTTCAATAAAGATAGGTGTGCGTGTAGCTGTTTGTGCTGTGGCTCTTACTTCCTTAGGGTATATACCAAGGAGAGAGGTTGCTGGGTCAAATGGTATTTCTATTGCTGGTTCTTTGAGGAAGGGCCATACTGCCTTCCATAGAGGTTGCACAGTCCATGTAATTTTTTTTAAAGATCACCTTATTGGGGGCTCTTATTGTGCTTATAACAATCCATATTATCATTCATATCAAGCATATTTGTACATGTAACCTCCATTTTATTTTTGACAATATTGAATTTCCCTACATTTGTACTTTGTATATTTCACTGTTCCCTCTCATTTTGAATTTTGCTCCATCAGCCCGTGAATGTCCTAAAAGTTTTGCTTCCCCACGTCAATCAGCTTCACTCTACTCTGAGGAGATGGCTCTTTTCCTTGCCCTGTTGAGACATACATGAAGTTAGTAAGCATTGACATTTACATGGCATCATAACATCGGCATTGATTTGGATATACTGTGTCTTCAAAAAGGTTTAGACACAGGACACTTGACTCTCTTTTTGCGTGGTCTTTAGATTCATTCTATTTGAACTTTCAAATGTTGTTTGCATCTCTTCTTCCAACCTTGTTCTCTTGTGCTTTGTTTTTCAAGCTTCATTTAAAATTTATTTTATCTCGCTTTGATATGAAATTTTTATAAGCCACATTGAAGATCCATTTTAGAATCTGTTAGTATAAACTTCAAACCAAACTCACTGCTATTTTTTTGTTTTTGTTTTTGTGTTTTGGGCATCACTGCCTTCTGGTGGTGGGAGTAGGAGGCCCAGACTTTGCTCCTGTGAAGCCGCTGCTGGACTTGAACCTCCATCCCAGTGGGCCACAGTCCTGCGCACAACCACGACGCCACTGGGGCTCAGCCCCAAACTCACTGCTATTAAGTCAGCTTTCACTCACAGTAATCCTGTAGGACTGGGTATATCGACGTCACTGTGAATTTGTGAGACTAACACTTTATGGGAGGCAGCATAAAAAGTGTAAATATAAACACACACACACACACATATATATATATTTAACCTGTCAGTAAAATGCATACATTTTCATATTTCCGTGACAGCTATTGAGCCATTGATAGGAAAATATAAATAGTGTTAATTGACAGCCTAGGTTAGTTCCTAGGAAGTAAGCTATCTCTCATTTTCATCTTATTGAGACTTGTACTGACTTTGGTTTCCAAACCGTTTCTTTATTTTTTCTGGTGTTCCAAGGAAATAATGGTTAATTTTATGATAAAGACTGTTCATATATTATGTATTGCTTCCACTATAGGATATATGAATAATTTGTTTTACTCACATTTCCAACTAACCATAGTATGAAAGCTTCATATCCTTAGTATTTAGGAAGATGGTAAGCAGGTAGTTCATATTAGCAGATGAAATGTAGAGAGAATTGGCAAGCTCTTATGTTCCTGAGATGTAGCCGTGCCTACAAATCCTAAATTTGCTTCATCTAGATTTTATAATTATTCATATGTTAATAAATTCAATTATTAATAAGAACCCAAGAAGCAAATCAAAATTCCTGCCATTGAGTCCATGCTTATAGCGACCCCTGTGGGTCTCCAAGACTAGCTGTTTACAGCAGTAGACAGCCCAGTCTTCCTCCTGAGGTGCTGCTGGTGACTTGAATTGCTGACCATGCAGATCGCAGCCCATCACGTAACCACTAGACCACCAGAGACAGTATCCCCTTTATTAGTGAGTAAATGGACAGAACTTTCTCCGTAGCCAATAAAGGTGTATGACAATGAACCCAGATTATTCTCCAGTTAGCATTATAACGTCCACTCAATAGCTAAAAACAAATACTTTTGGCAACACTTGTTCTGATTTGCATTCAAAGGAATAACTTGAAGATATTTGTAGTAAGGTCCTCAGATAATACAGGAGCCTCATGCCCCAAGGGTAGAGTTGGACTAGAGGTGAAGAGTGATCCATACTTGTACAATGTGTTCATTTTTATGCCAAGTACTAGGTGATTCGTAAGACAGGAGCAAACTCGGGACTAGAATGATTGTCAGCGTTTTCTAGAAAGCAAATCAGGTGCCAAACCATCTTGTCAATCTTTAGATGTGTGAAGTACCCCTAGAGGACCATAGTGTTTGCTTGACAGACCAGAGGTTAAATCAAACATGAAAATAGTACCTGGTGTTTGACTTACTTCTTAGGAGGAAAGTAACTATACTATAGAGAAGGGAAGAACCACCAAACATATCCGAGGCAATTTTTCAAAGTCATTAAATGATGCTTAAATTTCTTCCATTGCCTACAAAATGGTGACATGTCCTTTACAAAGGAAACCATCAAAGCAGCTGTTCCTTTGCTCTTTCTTCACTTTACCAGAAATGCCCAGCCCTCTTTCATCAGCAGTCGTTTTCTCCTGCAGGACATTTTGTAGAGGGGACCTAGATTAAAGCTCCTTTTCTGTCCCCTCTCATGGACTAGAAAAAATTCTCCAATGTGAAAGAAGAATATAAAAGCCTTGATATTCAAGAAAGTAGAGATCTGAGCGATAGGTCTTTATCATGCTAGCAATAATGACCATTTGGGACTTAAAACTAATTATCATTCACTTCTTTGGCTCTGTAAATTGAGTTGAGAATATACCAAGATGGGAGATTTGATCAAGATAACGTCTCTCTCTCCTATATTGCCACATAACACTGTTAACAATGAAGTGTATGTGTGTGTGTGTGTCAGTGTGTGTGTCTTGTATTTTAAAGCAGATTTAAAAAAATAAAGCAGATTAGTTGAGGATTTACTCTTTCAAAAAACAAACTCACTTCCACTGAGTTGATTCTGAGTAGTTCTGATCCTGTAGGGCAGAGCAGAACTGACCTTGTGAGCATCAAGGTTGTACATTTTATTAGGAGCAGAAAGCATCATCTTTTTCCTGAGGTTTTAAACTGCTGACCTTGCAGTAGCAATCCAACACCTACCTGGCAAAACTACCAGGGTTCTACTCTCTTAGTGGTAGAATCCCTGCAAAGATGTCTATCTCTGATCCGATGCCTAATTGCTACTTGATGACACAGAGCAATGCTCGGAGGTGTTCCCAGATTTGCGGTAAATCTCTATTAGGTAATTACAGTGTCGGGAAAGAAACACATTTATCTGTGTAAAAGGGACTGGTTGGTTCTGGATCTGTTACGACATATCTGTGCAAGTTTAACCTCTTTGGACTTCAATCTGCTTATTTGTGGAAGGGACCAATCTGGCCATGATTATCTCAGTGCTCCCCTGTAGCTCTAGAGTATGTGGATCATAATCTAACTATGACATGTGACAACTAGATTGGACCTACGAACAGACATGCCATGCAATGCCACCTCTCGACATGTGATGATGTATACACACAGTCCCAAGACATTTGCTTCATAATTAGTGACACTGAATGTAATACATGGAGGTTACCTCCCAGGTTAATTCAGATTAAGACCCCCTTCCTTTCACCATCAACAGTGGTGTTTTACAATGTTACAAACTCTTGCCTCTGGAGAGCTATAGATAAAAGCTTCGAGTAATTTGGATTTATTTTATGGAGAGCTTGTGGCAGCAAAGACTGAAAGGGTTTTTCATTAACTCTTTTTGGTTGTTTATTTTGAACCTGCTTAGGTTTCTTGAGAGTTGGGCTCAACTGTGGGGCAGAATTTTCTTTCAGCCTCAAAGGATTTCAATCTTCTTTGCAGTGAGATGTGGATTGGAAAACCTCCAGAGGTACAATACAGACAAGTGAATAGTAATGGGAAATGTACAGAGTCTCTTTAGATCACATTTGAATTATTTTGTCAGTCTGATCACATTCTGTGTTTCTGTGATTGGGAACAGGATAAAATTTAAAGTTCATAGCATAATCTTCAAATCAAGTCCCTACCTGCTCTGACCTCTGCTCCAATCTCTGCCTGCCTGTTCTCCACTGCCTTTGTATGAGGTCTTCAGCTGCTTCCAGAGCTTTGAGTGGTGTGTGTGTGTGTGTGTGTGTGTGTGTGTTAAAGAGTAGGGATGGGTTCCTATGATTAATTGCTCCAAAGTTTTCCAATCCAGTAAGACCTTCTTGTAACACCCTCCACCCCCTTTGAAATTATTCCCCTACACCATCATTTCTGTCACATCTACTTGTTTCCTTCTTCATACTTTCTATCATTATGTGATACTTGGTTCATATTTTTCTCATTTGATTTCTTTTTTAAACTAAAATATTGAAGCCCCCAAAGAACATAGATTTGGGAATTCCACAATAAATATTGCATGGAAAACATGTTTGAGTTACACCTCTGAGCACATGAACTATAAATGCATGAATAAAGTATTGGTGAGTAAACCATTATTGATATCTAGCTTTTTATTACCAGCACTTTGTTTGTGATTAACTTCAAATTCTTCTGTCTGGAAACTTTCTGAAATATGGCATGTTACCTGTCTGAGTGGCTCTCAGATGGGCAGGGACCTTCATTGAGTGTGTGCTCTGAATAAACACCCTAAAATAAACACGAAAGCCTCCAGTGGGTAGCAGAAAATGTTGAATTTTATGAAAGAAAATTGCATTTAAATCATAGATTGACCTAAACTCGCCCTTTATTTTGTCTTTTTACCCACGTGCTCCAATTGTTACACAGTAATGCAATCTGTTACCTTAGTAATGTAGATAATATGCGGTCTGGTTGGTAAACTCAAAGAACACGAGAAGCTAACTTTTTGATCTGTCATTTTTTCAAGGTTGTTTGTGTGCCTAATTGAATATTTGGCACAGGGTCGTAAAAAACTCTCAATGGTAAGCCAGCAGGCCATTGCTTTCCCATCCCTAATAAATATCTTCAGAGAGATCATTCTGGCAACTAGCATTTAACATGCCTGCTCTTACTACCTACTTCCAAATTGGGACTAGTATGGATAAAGAAGTCAACTAAGATGTATGGCTTGTCATAAGAACTGTAGTTGCCCCCAAGGAAATGATTTTAAAAACAAAGAAGAAGGAAACAGGCTAACTTCCAGAAATGAATCTCATCCATTCCTTTTATGAGTAGAAGTGAAAATGTAGACACAGTCGAGCTGTTCATGGTGCACGAGTGCAGACATAGCACGTGGCATGCTCACATGGAAGGCAGTCTGCAGTTATTTGAATCTGTCTCTCTACAAGGAATGGAAGTAGTTGCTGCCAGTGTAATTCTGCCTCATAGTAACACCAGGGACATCTGAGTAGAATGTGGGTCCGTGTGGCTAATATTTTAAAGGTTGATCTTTAAACTTTTCTTCTGAGACGTGTCTGGGTGTATTTGAACCTTCAAGTTTTACATTGCAAAAGAGACACAACATGAGTTGACATTTGAAATCTTTGTGTTTCTGTTCCTCTCATCCTCAGCGGGTCATCTGAATGCCTCACCCGTATATGTATGCATGAACTATCATTTGAAACAGTACACGAAGTGGATATGATGTTTTATTTGCATGAATACAAAGCCCAGCATTGTACTGTGTACCACCTAACTTTGATTGTAGCCTTTGCTATAGTATGTCCATTCCTGTCTTTCTGAAAAGCCAGTAGGCTTGTATCAACGATTTTTGGGGGCGGGGTGGGTAAGAGCCAATTGTGTGTGAACTCTAGACACTGAAGGATGGGAAATTGAAAGCAGAGACCTTCCTACAAAAAACAACGAAAACAAGGTGTCTTCAGAAAGATAGATTTGTGTAATACGATCTGCCCAATTCAATGACATGCTATGATATGGTATAATGGGTCCTCTGTGGGCCTCACGAGGTTTCATGGGGAAATATCCAGGAAGGCTTACAGAGAAGGTGCCATGTAGGCTGACATTTACAGGAAAAGTGTGAGGTCTTCAGTTAGGGAATGGAAGAAGTGAAGAAGAGAAGGGTTGGTAGGACAGCTCCCACAGAGTTGGGGGGTTAGAGCATAGACAGTGGTTTATGGTACAAGAGAGGACAGGCCTGGAGGGAGGAGCACAAACAAGGGTTCTTCCAAGAGTGCAAGGGACACTTTTATTAGGAGTTTCTCATCTTGGGCTAAGGTAAGATCTTTACTATTGAACATTCTGAAGAAATAACAAAAGATCAGAAGTGGCATATTCTTACTTCAAAAAATTCTGATTAACGGTGTTTGTGACAGTTTTATGGAGAGCCGCTAAAGCTGGGTGTGTTGTGCAACGGAGTGCTGAGAGACGAGTGGGAATGATGTTTCTGTACTGCTGGAGTGATGTCATGGGGGGCGTGCTAAAGTCATGGGAGACTGGCAGTTGGATATGGAAAATGAAAGAGGGATTTAAGGATGACTAGGCAACTGGCCAAATTTAGTACCTTTTACCAAGAGAGCAGACACCTGAGGAATTGGGGGGGAAATGATGGAACTTGCACCACAGTGTGTTTTTGAGGTTCCTGGGGAGTGGTGCAAATTATTGGCTTTCCAGATAAGGAGTTTTCCAGAAATGTCAGGGCTAGGAACACAATTTGTAAGTCATTCCTTCAAGTCATAATTGAATTTATGAAAATATGTTTATTCCTCCAGGGATAGAGTGTAAAGTTGTCTCTTGCCTGTAAATGTAATGTGAGTTGAGTTTTTCTTTACACATTTTTTTTGGGGGGTTTTACTCTTGAGGGAATTCTTGAAGGATGACCAGAATACCATCAAAGTTTACATACGATTCAACTTAGATGATCTCATGAGGGCTTACATAGCAGAGACTGGGAGGTAACTTCAGGCTGAGAGTTGCTGATGCCATATCTTTATTCCTTTATTTAGTATGAGGGGCTCTTTTTCTTTTAATGTCTGTAATATAAGTTCAGTTTTCTTAGGTTCACAAATTATTTCCAAAGATACATTTTCCCTTCCCAATATTTTCAAACATGTGACTTGTTTCAATTATGTAAATTATGTCACAACCTATCATTGAAATGATCATTGATTTCATTCTTCTTAGATGAACCATCAATGTCCATAGAGACAACAGTCAAGAAATCAAAGGACGCCTTTTATTGGGTGCATCTATTAAAAACCACCTTATTCATTAACGGCAGTTTATATTAAGCTTTGGTTTTGTCCATTGACCCTCACACACATGTGGAGACTCGAGAGTGCAGCTGCTAGGAAAGACCGTCATGTATTGGGGGTTCATACAACTCTAATCATGATCCATACATACGTCAATTGTATGCAGACCACATTTGCACATTTGTTGCTATCATCCTTCTCAAAACATCCTCCCTCCACTTAGGCCCCCAGTACCAGCTCCCCATACTTCCCTTCCCACCCCACCCCCACGATCCCTTAATAATATACAAATTGTTATTACTTTTTCATATCGTACATTGTCTAATGTGTTCCTTCACTCACTTCCCTGTACTCTGCACGCCAGCGAGGAGGTCATATGTATATCCCTGAAACTGGTTCCCCCTTTCTATTCCTTAATTCCTCTAGAGGATAAAGAAAGAAGGAAAGAAACAATGTGGTTCTTGATCACTTTCCATCGACTTGTCGCGCGCTTTAGGCATCTCGTGGTGTCTGTTGGGATCCCCCGTGTTACGACATGCAATGTGCTTCCTTGTGAGCACATCAGCAGCGTGCAAACTTCTCACTTTCAGGAAGAAAACACCACTGCCAGCGGGTCCTTCCTGACTCGTGGACACCCTTCAGAGTGTCTCTGAAACTGGACACCTTTACAGAAGCAAATAACCTCGTCTTTTCCCCACAGAGTGACGGGTGGGTTTGAACTACCTATCTTGCAGTTTGTCATCCAATGCTTTCTCAATAGCATCATGGTCAGGAAGAAAAGTACTATCCAAACTTCATTTTCTGTAGAAAATTCTTTCATATTCCTGTGGGACAGTTCTATGAACTGAAAGTAATTCAAGCCGTGGCCTGCGGGTAAGACTGAAACAGGTCAGATGTTAATGATTTATTAAGTGATTGCATTTTCTTTGGGGGCATATTTTTCACAGATAAGCAAAAAGGGTCTTGTTTTTTATGTCACTTGCCATGTGTTGTAAAGAGAATTTCTCCCGTACTGACATACTGCTAGTACTTGGCGTGCTTTAAGACCTCACAGACAGGGCTGAAAGAGGGTCTTTACTTCATTGGGTAAGAACCACTTTTGACAGTTGTACAGTGTGGAAAACCAGCCCATCGTTTATGACCTGATCTGGATTTGGAAAAGACCAGAGACAACAGTTACAACATATGGAACTTATTTGGGAAGTAATTCTTAGTTATGACTAAGAAGCCTGTACTCAATTGCCTGGGAAAGTTTAAAAGAAAATCTTTGCAAACTAAATCTTCTCTCTTGATTACTAAATTGTAGGACCCAGATAACTTTTGGGTGCTCATGGACTTTGTTATCCTGGACTCACACTCTAAAGTGTTCCCTCATAATGTTTTTCCTGGTTGTATTTTTAACAGCACAGAGATTTAACTGGATGGTTTACTCAATTAAAGGAATTATTTATTTCAAAAGATTAGCCTTCTCCCCAGCCCCCAGAGATACTTAAAATGCACACATTCATGCATACACCCAAAAGGGGGCGTCTCGTAGAGAGAGATAAATACTGTGTGTGTGTGTGTGTGTGTGTGTGCGTGCATGTGCACGCATTTGATTCTAGAGCTGTTTATTTCTTCACTACAAAAATTCCAATTACAGTAGTCCTTGTGTTTATTTATATCGAGATAGCATGTGCATAAACATCCCCAATAAGTATTGTTTCAAGGAAATGAACTAGAAAAAACAGTATGACTGTGTTTGCTTTTCTGAGAGAGAATATAATTTTGGGTCATTTCTCAAAATGTAATTGGGTGGGATTATGTGGAGAAATACACATAATTTAGTAGTTAATACTTATCTCTTCCTTATCTCTCCTGTAGCCCTGCTGAGTCTTACCTCACTAGGTATTTCATAAGCCAAGAAACATCATTGTTGTTTTGCTCAGCTTGGCCTTTTATCACATATATATGGCATCAATAAAATGATGAAACTGTCTTGGGAAGTGAAGAAACTTGTGTGTAACTAAGGAGAGGAAAAAAGGATTCAGAGTTAAATAATAAAAAATTAAGACATAAAGTCATTCTTCTATCAGTACAACCCTTCTTTTTAAGTCCTTTTTCAGCTGAGCATGGTCTGAGTGCAATATCTATGCTCAACTTTTATACAATTCCTTTTGGATAATAGTTATTTTTGTCTCATAATCCATTCTCTGTCACTTTGGAATGATGTGCTGTGGCATAATGCAGTGATTGGGAAGGAGGATGGAGTCAGACTGCCTGGATTCACACCTGGGCTCGGCCACCTACTAGTTTAGACCATCGGCAAATGACTTAGCTCTATGGGCTTCAGCTTCTTCACTTGTAAAATCTTGGCATCGTCGACATTGGCTTAGAGCTCTCCTGGCCCAGAAGAATGCATAATTATTATTCTTATCAATGTGCCCTTAAGTCTAGTCCCCTTTCTTAATGAGAGTAACTTGCCAGCATGTCTCTGGTCTGATTTCAGCACTGTTATTCTAGAAGTACTCCAAAGCCCTTTTTCTTGTTTCCAGCTAAATTCTATATAGAGCCATGTGTTTTTCCTTTTCTAGATTTCAGTTCATCTGCAGGGTGAAATCAACCCATAAGGAAAAAAGGAATAGGAGTAATATTGAAAGTTGGTGACTTTCTTTTCTTTTTATAAGACTTAGTGCTCTTTCCATTCCAGCCCAGTTGGTTGCCGTTGGTTATTGGTATAATGGTCCATTATTAGCAATGGTCTTCTTAGTTTTCACTCGAAGAATAGCAATAAACATTCAGAAAAAACAAAAGAAATAACAAACACGTGTGCACATAAAGAACCATGTATGGCTATAAGAATTTGAAATGGATGCTTATTAGTTGTTTTTATAACTGGATGTTTAGCTAGACATAGATTTTACCAGTGAGTTGAAACTTAGCTTCAGACTGCCTCCAATATAGATTATATAACAAGCACCAGCATTTATATTATGGCAATGCTCTGGTTTTCTTTTTCTTGTTGTTTTGTTTCCTTTGGCTTTTCAAGACGATTTCATTTCCTTTAGGTAATTTGGCTTCTCCAGTAATATAATAAAGAGCAGTATTCACTGTAGTAGCGGATTGATAAATTTCTACCATGGTTCCCCAGGGTGGGTATGAACCCACCCTGTGATTACTAGCTGAGTGCACGTGGTTGGCACTAGCAGGGTCTGTGCTCTTTGCTAAGAGATGTCTATGACCAGCAGTGTTAGGAGGCCATGCCTTGCAGCCGCCCCCACAGTATCCAGACACAGCTTCAGAACCTTTCTCCACCCAGCACCGCAGACAGCTGCTGTCCCTCCCATCGTAGGCCAGGGAAGTTGCACTTACCTGTCCACAGTGCTATGGCTTACTCAGCACATTGCATTGGGAGTCCAGAAATCACCTGCTTTGTGTACAAGTAAATAGATTTTCTGAAATTTTAAATTTAAAGTAAATGTGTATAAGGAAGGACAAAGAAAGATAAAGGTAAAAAAGAAAAATTGGCACCTCTTTATCATCATTTGAAGTTTAATATCGGCGTCTTCCAAATGTACATTTTGTCCCAGGCATGCGGGTGCTGGGGAACAGTTCACTACTAGCTCTCAGGGATCTGTGTGGGGAAGTCCTGCTTTGGCTACCGTGGAAATGCTCCTGTGTGGATGCTATCAGGCTAGTTACAGCAGGACATAGGTGGGGAAGTGGTACCCAGAAGCCCTCATGAGCCACTGCGAGCATCTCCAGCAGCTTAGGTCACTTCTAGCCCCAACCGACCTGCACCATCCTTTGCCCTCCACATGCTGTACTAGTTAAGTTTGTCTCTAGTTTGCTTAATAAGCACTTCTATTCTTAATATGCATTTCTATGTTTCTCCCCCTGACCTGTCCTCTGCCCTCCCTTTTTCTCTCACCCCTCCCCATCTTCACAAAACTGCAATGATTGTTTTAAGGAGTTTCACAGGCATTAGGCTATCTTACATCTTTCCTAAGATGTTAGTAGTCTACTATTACCTAAGCATTGGGCAATTATAATTAAAGTACATTAATGTTAAACTACCACAATATAATTGCTGTAAAATAACTGTGACTCTGGGAAATGATTCAATGAGTTTGCTCTTAAAAATTTGAGAAGACTAGTAGCAGTTTGCTGCAATTCACAAATTCAGAATTTAGAAGAGATGAATGATTTTATGTTCTCTCTCCTAAGTGCAAAGAGGGGTTCTCTTTAGGTTGTGGCAAAGTTCTCATCTGACTGGTTCCCATGTCTTAGTGGAAGGGAGAACTGGTGATGGACTTGGCTATGTAGTTGCAGGGATTTCTGCACCAAGGCATGGGACATCTCCAAGGCTTGCTGGTCCCAAAGATGTTAAAAGATACGAGGCAGACACCTTCAAAGACAAGAGGAGACCTACCCTCAGTGCTGACACAGAGAGAAAGTGTTACCCTAGACCTAGCATGATCAATTTAGACTGTTTGCCTCCCAGATTCTGGCAGAGTGAATATATGTTGGTTAAAACCAAAACTGGAGCAGCAGCATGGCATAATAGTCAACAGACCTCAACTGCTTGCTTGGTTACATGACATTAGATGACATCCTGGAAGGTTGTGTTATTTCATTACATTTGAGTGAGGTAATTCTAGTATATTATTCCCGCTGCCTTATAGAAGGTAACGTGCCCTGCCCCAGGCCAGCTGATCTAATCCTCTGCAACTGCTCTGTAGCAACAATTAATATATGGCCAAACCACTGAGAATGGTCCCAGCCAAGTGGACATACACAATTAACCATCTCCAATAGTGGCAAGGAACTTGCTTTTATCATCTCTTACAGGACTAAGAAATCCAAGCGCATCATTGTAACCAGCAATATCATCATGCTCAGCAAATCATGGGGCTCCTGAAAATGTCCAAAGGAAAAGGACTGGGTGAAACACCTTCTCCAATATCCTTGCACTTCTTGGGAACTTTCGTTTGAAGATTTTCTTACTTCCACGCAAGAGTGATTATTTAATTTGATGAGAGTAAACAATAGGGTTGAAGTATTTTTTTAAATATTTCTTTTAAAACCAGTTTCAAACGATATAATTTCAGGATCTTCTACATGTAACCTTTGAGTAAATTCAATATTTTACAAAAGCACTTTCTTGAACACATGGTTAGGGTCAAAAATTGAAAGCAAAGTATTTGCTAAGTGTGACATGTGTACAGGATATTTGAAGTCACTTATTTTAAGAAGCTCTTAAGATGTCAATTCTTTTTTTTTTTAAGATGTCAATTCTAATTTGACCTTTCACTTATTTTGTTATTTATAGCTGAAATACTGTTTGACCTCATTTTTTCTGATTTCTCAAAAAACCTACATTTTAAAAAATAGTGCAGTTTTATAGAACTATTCAAAGTGCCCACAAGTAGACCCACATCTGTGAGGAGGCAATGCCTTGTGATTACATCTAGTAGTTAAAAGATGTTCTCTGCAGTGCATAATGCTTTAGAAATATTCTTCATCACATCTCCCACTTGACATTTCTGGATAGAAAAGAATAAAGCGAAAACAGCCTAAAATAGAAACAAGAATGGTAAAATAAATAACTTAATGTTTCTGGTTCAAAAAACTTGGAATTCTCAATATCATTTGGTATGACCTAGAGTTATGACATCAGTTCACAGTGACGTGTATTTTTTTTTCAATGTATTCCCCCATTTCCACATTCTCTGCTACTTTCTGTGAAAATGGTCAAGTCTTTCAATGACTTCTCCATTCCTCTGTTTCATTTCCTAAATTCAGTTATATTTGGGGGTAGTCCCAGCTCTAGAAAATTGTTATTCTTACTAGGTGATCACTTTTATTCAGTTGAGAAATTTTGACATCTAATGCATTTTGGTAATATTTTACTCTATTAGATCAAATCTCCAAAAAGTGACCAAGAAAGGGTTGTTCAAACAGAACAAGAGGAAAGCATATGGTTTAAAATCAGGAGAGGTGTAAGTTGGTTGGGGGTTGTATTTTTTCACTCTAGTCATTTGCTAGGCAAATAATCCAAGAAGCAGGACTACTGGTATAGATAGAAGAATTTAGCAGTAGGAGTGGAAGACAACCTGCAATATGCAGAGGACAAAGCCAGTGAAGAAAACTTGAAGCATTTAATGATGGAGATCAAAGAAGTCAGTCTCAATTATGAATTGTATCTCGACAGAAAGAAAATAAGAACAAAAATCTTACTGCTAGATCAATAAGCAATGTTATAATAAACCAAGAAAATCTTATAGTTGTCAAGGATTTGTTTTACTCGGGTCCACAATCAGTGCTCATGGAAGCAATAGTTAAGAAATCAGAGAACATATTGTCAGGCGCATCTGTTGTATAAGATCTCTTTACAGCATTAAAGAGCACAGATGTTACTTTGAGAAATAAGGTGTGCCATAGTAGTTTTTAATCACTTTATACGTTCAAAAACTGGACAGTAAATAATGAAGATTGAAGAAGAACCATTGCTTTGAAGTAGGACATTGTTCAAAAATATTGAAATATACTGTAGTGTGCCAGAAAGGAATAAATCTGTCTTGGAAGAAGTACAGCTGAACCACTCTGTGTTAGTCCGGGTAGACTAGAGAAACAAATTCACAGACACTCATATGTATATAATAAGGGGAAGGTTTATATACAAGAGGAATGAAACATGAGAAAGCATCCCAACCCAGTCCAGTCCAAAATCATAAGTCCAATATTAGCCCATGTGTTTGATACCAGTCTGTAAAGTCTCCTTCCGACTTACAAAGCCAGGACAATCACAGGACAGTGGGTGTAGAGTCTTGTGTGTCTGGTGGCAGTAGAAGCATCTCAGCACTTGTAGGTGTCTCCCCATAGCCTCTCAAGTATCTCAGCACTGATAGGAGTCTTCATGTGACTTCTCTGGCCCCAGAGGTTTGGCCCCATCAGGGCAAGCCCATGTGGCCTCTTCTCTGGCTCCTCCATTCTCCGGGAATCAGGATCGATCAACAAGCTGTCATCTCATCTTGGAGTAGTTCATCCTCTCGGAGACTCAGTCAAGTCTCTCCTCTCTAATTGGGAAATACTGTGAGACTTCCCAGAATTCTCAGGAGAAAGCCATGCCCACGCAGAGGTCTCATTGGCTATCTCCAAAGTAACAGGCTAGACTCCACCTCCACAGTCCCAATCAGGAGATTGACATCAAGTTCATGACTGCCTCAGACCACCCCTTGTCAGTTTCACACTTTTACATAACTTTGTAGCCATTTATAATTTTCAAACAATAATAAAGCCATATTTGTAACCTAACAGGATAAAACTAAAATGCATACAATTCAACATGTGTCACCATCATTAAAAAACAACATTCTGTAAGTGAACAAAACAAAACAATCCTATGCCTTACAATTGTAGTTAAGTAATCCTTTAATCCTATGAATATATCTATATATATCTATATATATCTATATATATATCTATATAGATATATATATATCTATATATATATTCCCCCAACTATGAGAGTTTGTAAACCAACCATTTTGGGTTTTTATCCTGATTCTTTACAAGAATCAGTAGCTAGAATTTGTCTTACATACTTTGCACATGCTATAGAAATGGACCAGTCCAAGAAAAACTATTATGCTTGTTGTATTGGATACAAGATCAATGGATAAAATGGCTCCAAGGGGCTCCAGAAGGGGCTCCAAGAAGAACAGCTGTGAAGGTGGCAGGGTTGGAGATAGTGCTTCCTTGGTTGTGCCTGGGGCCTCTGGGGGTCCAAATTGACTTGAAGCCACCTAAAAACAATAAGCAACTTCCCAAATTGCTTTTAAAATGACCTGTATGTATTACAATGGACTTATTTATAAGAATGTGTTTGATAGGAAAGCAGTTCATACTCTACACTTATTAAATTTTTATCAGTATTAGCATAATTGTTAAATCTAAATTAAAAATAGTCAATGGGGTAAAAGTTGTATTATCATTTTTATGGTACACACACACAAAACCACAAATGACTGAGACTTGGGACTGGTTTGAATAAATTGACCAAGATTACATAGTGATCAGTCTAGTAGCCAAGAAAAAGGTAAAATCAAGCAAAGTATTTTGGAGTGGATACTGTATTTAATTTTCTTTGAAAATGAAACCAGGGATTCTTACAGCCACACTGTCCTGAAACTTGACATCCTTTTCCCTGTGTGTTCCTATATGGAAAATAGTACTGCTGCAAATGAATATTAAATCGAAACAAGGGAAGGAACAGTGGTAAAGATGGCCAGGGCTGGGCAGTGTTGTGTTCTGTTAGGCATAGGATAGCTAGCTATGAGTCAGAACCGTTAACTGGCATCAACCCCCAATCAGAGCTTCTTCATCAAAACTGGTGGAGAGGGAGAAATGGAACAGGGATTAGAACCAGACCATGGAAAGGTTTGCCTTTAATCCCAAATTGGACTTCCATTCTCATTTTCTCCGTTGAAAATAGCAGGGGGCACGCCGCCATCTCTTCCTGCTGTGATTAGGCACTCTCAATCAAGCCCGCTCTGACTCTGAGCAGCCTCCTGCACAACAGAAGGGGGTCCCTGCCTGGTCCGGTGCCATCCTCACGATTGTGCTCTGTGTGAGCCCATTGCTCCCTTTCAGGAGATGTGTATTTGTCTGCAACATTGATTGCATTTGATCCATCCTTTTCTGCTTGCTTTTGTGATTTTTCCACAGATGGCTATGTTGACGTCTCAACAGAAGTTATTTTTTTGCCTCAAGCATTATCTTGCTTATTGATGTGAGCTCTTGCAGCTTTTAAAAAAATATATAGATGACTTTTGCTGCTTTTGTTTCTCGTCCCCTTTTTTGGTTGTGGTGTAGTAATCTGAGATAGCAAGCTGTAATTCTTCTCATCTCTTGGTGTTATCAACTGAAATGCTCAGATCATGGCACACTGGAAATCACTGACTGCCTAAAGAGTAAAAAAACCTGTTGTGGAAGAAATACAACCAGACTGCTACTCAGAACTGAGGAGAGTGAGGCTTGGTCTCACATGCTTTGGACCTGTTCTCAGTCCCTGGAAAAGGACATTGTGCTTGGTAACGTGTAGAGTCAGGGAACAAGGACCCAGACTATCAAGGAGATGACTTGATATGGCAGCTGCCTTGGAGGGCTCAGACAGCACAGATTGTGCAGGCGATGCAGGACCAGGTGCCACTTCTTTAAGCCAGGAACTTGATTGTAGTAGCAACAAGAAAAATAATAATCACCGAGTAGTGACGAATTGTGTCTAGCACTGACAATTGGATGACAACCTGGAAAGGGAAATTGGAGTACCACTGCCCTCTCAGTTTTTCTCTTCCATGGTAGACCACGCTACTGTTTGATCCCAAAGAGTTGTGGGAAATTTCTTCCTGAAGAGCAAACATTGAAAATACCTATTGGGCAGCTCGTGAAAAGCCATGTTCTATAGAAAGTTACAAATATTCATTAGAAGAAAAACAAAGTCAAATATATTTGGAGTGTCACTTTTGTAGCCACATAAAAACATTTCGAGCTACTACTTTTGACTGATTTATGAGCACTCCCTTGTGGTTATTTATTAGAACCACTTGAAATAGCCAAAGTAAAGCAGTGGGAAATGCAACGGCCTAGACTTATGTAATATGCCCACAGTGAAAATGTGTCAGCTTGCTAATATAGCTGTATGTAAAGCGTGCTTTATCCAACATCACAATTTTTTCTCTCTGCTACAGGAGATAGGTGAAATCACAGGTGATTGTTTTAGGATTTTAAGCATGAACCTATAACTATAAAAATAAGTTACTGAAATTCAAGCAATTATAAAATTATATGAGTTAAAAATAACATGTTGATTGTATCAGTTGCAGAAATAAGACATATGCAAGAAATTATATAATGGATACTCAGGGAGAATTTTAAAATTGCTCCTGTACTTTCCCCAAACAATCTCAGTATGATTACGTAAAGTCACACATTCCCTAAATATTACAGCATCTTGAATCTCTTGAACTCTGTGATTTGACCTTTCATCTTCTAGAATTACTTCCTGGAAGGAATTTCATCAAACTTCTATAAATCTGGGGAAAAAGAGGTTATGTGAACCAAAATTGCATTCCACCAGACTTTCTTTCTTGTTTCCCTTCTCCCTCCCTTCCATCATCTCTTCCTTCCTTCTTCCTCCACCCTACCCTAACCTGGCTTCTCTCCCTCTCCTGCCTCCCCCACTTGGCTTCCTTTCTTCTTTTGCTCTGCCTGTCACCAAAGTGTAGTCCTAACTCTCACTTCTACTAGAGGCTTCCCACCACTTACTGTGTCATTTCCTTTCATTAGGCAGTAGCAACAATAATACTTTTAATCTTGCTAACATTTGGACACTTTCTGGATATACTTTGTGATGAATTCAGACTTGAAGGATTCTGGCTATATGTTGACCATTGCATAGAAGCCAAAGGGCCATAGCCCATTTCCTGAGCGTCACATAGAGATGTGGGTGGGAAGCAGTCACATCAAGTTAGATATCCACCAATTGCCCTGGGCGTTGATCTCTCACTTTACATTCACTTACTGTCATTAGCAAGCAGCCATGGACTGCTCACAAAAGGAGTGTCTTATTTCAAATCAAAAACCACCCATGAGTCACAATGGTGTTTGTAAATTAAAAAAAATTGTAATCGATTTATGGAGATCTAAGGATGTTAGAGCTGAATGGGTGCTGTAAGTAAATCTGGATGTCTATTTCTTGCTGAGTAATCACATTCTTCCTCATGTGGGGGGAATTTTAAGACTCTGAGGTTATACTGGAACACACAGGAGACATTGAATTAGTTCTCTGAATATTGAAAACCTAGAATTTGCCTTATGCCAAACCCATAATATTATTACTTTTTTGAGTATGTATGTCTCCTTTAACTTTTATAAAAAGTCTTAAAAGCAATAGGGATGAGACAATGCATCTTAACGATTTTAGTGTGGAGATTTGAACAGCTGTGTCAGCCTAACTTTAATACTTGCATTTTAATACATTCCAGATGATATTTACATTTTTGACAGCTTTGCTCGTGAAAAGTTGACTTTTGTCTCTTTATTTTGAAGAATGTTGCAGACTATTGGACAGATACTAACTGCTCAACAAAGCACATCTACTGTTCACCTTGGTAACCTGATTTCTGTCTTGTTCCTCCTCTGTTCCAGTTCAGTACTATCCTTCTGCCACTTATTATTTATTTATTTAATCTCTGTAGTTTTACAGCAAGAAATTGTGAGTCGTAACAAAGGGAGCATGAGAGAAAGACATGGAGGAGACACCAAATTCAAACACAAAAGAAAAATAAACCAAGAAACACCCAAGAAGGCAGGAAATGCTCATGGGCCTCTGCAGGGTGGTTAATTATTCATCGGATTGTTATATCCACAGGCACTTGCTCTCTTCCCAGCACATATTTATATAGCAGCCTTGGGAGATTTTTCACAGCTTTAAACCATTGTATGTGAGTGTGGGTGCCAGGGTCTTGTCATAGTAAATGAACCCTCTTCTCCTTTTCCTTCTAAAGTAAAATTAATTCATTTAGGTTGATAAATTTTGCCATCTTGATATGAGTTTTGGCCAAAATAGATCTTTGAAACATTTCTCAAACTGAAAGGCCCAAAATGAAATTTAGAGCCTTTCTTCCTGCTTTGCCAGATGCACGGCCCACCTCATTCACTCCCCTCTCTAATGGTGGGGCCACTCACTGTCCCCCTGTTAGGCAGAACCCTGACCATCATCACCAGTGCCCCCTTCCCTCCCTCCTCCTTTCTCATTGGTCACTGTGCTCTCTTGTCTCTCCCAGAAAATGGTCTCTGGCATCCCCTGCTCCTCCCCTGCCAATATCTCACTCTTTCTCACCCCTCAGACAGGGCCTGCCTCAGCCACGGACAAACCCATGTCACTTTGAACCCTTCCAGCTCCAACCATTCTCTGTGCTACCGACGTCCCTTCTTTCCCCTTGGTATTGAGCATCTCACCTAATGATTAATGGCTTAATGAGAATTGGGTTGTTACTGTCTTTTTAAAGCATTTTTTTTTTACGATACTGTACGTATATTATGTAGAAGGCAGCAGTGTCTTCTGCACGTGGGCATCTTCTCTTGTTTTTGTGCCTTGTACCCAAATTGCACAGGCTGGACTAAGATACTGCCTTTTTGCATTGAAAACAAATCTGTTGCTATCAAGTAGATTTGACGCTTAGTAATGCTCTAGGACAGAGTGGAACGAAGCTCATCAGGTTTGCAGGACTATCTATGTCTTTATAGAAGCAGGCTGTCGGCACGCACCTCATCCCACTGAGCAGCATGCTGGGTTCCAGCTGTTGACCTTGCACGATGTCGCCAGAGCGCCTTGATTCACTGAAACTGAACAACCAAACTCACTGCCCTCGAGCCTATTCTGCCTCGTGGCACCGATTCCTAGTGGTCTAGGTCTGTCTGTCCTTGTGGGAGCAGATCGCGTCTTCTCTTTCCCTCAGCGAGGCTGATCCCAAATGCTCAGCTGACGGTGCCACCAGGCTCCTTAGTGCTTATGGAAGATGGACTTATTTACTAAGAGTTCTGTATCTTTTAGCTCGTCATTAGTCTCAGCCTGATCAGTTTCGTATCTGAAATGTCTGCAACGTTTTAACAATGCTTTGCAAGCATACTGGGTTTATTGAACAAATACATTTCTGTTCATCTTCCCAAGCGGTCTGAAGTTTCTGCCAGGTTTAGTCCATGCCTGAAGTGGTTCCCTCCCATGATAGAAACTATAAATACCTAGTGATTGGATGTGGGAGGACACAGGCCATCCATCTCTCTGGACTTCTGTGGGAAAATATCATCTCAGACACAGAGACACATTTCAACCCCCAAAAGCAATAAAATGAATTCAGTTATACAAATATGTCATTGAGGGCAGTGCAGGGGCTTCATTGTCTACACCTGGAAATATCACAGGCCGTCGTTTTCAAACACCTATGACTTGGGTAGGGCTCAAAGCTAAGCATTTTCCATTCATTATCGCGTAGTCCTTAGCCAACGCAAGATGTGTTTGTTGGTGGCTTGTGAAATGAACAGAATCATTACATAACAGCCCATCTCACCAGGAGCAGACTCTGTTGAAAGCCAGGGACTCTGGCCTCCTAAAGGATTGACTCCGTCACTATAGTAACATGCCATTTTGTTCAGTCTCATTCCTGATGGGGGTCTCACCACTTTGGAAATAATCTTTCTAGTCAAGTTCACTAACTTTAAATGCCTTCAATCATTCACATGGAGTACTTAGTCACAGATTTCAGCATAAAACCAACATTCAGTACTGTTAGCCTCTATGGTTACTATTTCTCAAAATGACACGAACCATGCATGATACTATTTTTCTCCCATATTCAAATTTAACTTCAAAAGCCTAATCAGATATATATTACTGTATTAACTCTAGACATGTATAATATGTATATAGATTGCTCAAACTGACTGTATATTATATACGTACTTGTGTGTGTGTGTGTATATATTTGGGGCCTCCAAAGGGCAAAGAGGTTTCAGAAGAGAAGATCCTGGCTACCATCTTTCTCCAGTAGGACATCTGCACGGTGTATCTGTAGGCACATCTTTCTGAGTTCGCGCATGGGGATTAGCTGATGGATGTCCGATGTACCCACAGTTGGTCTGTGAAACTATGCTGAGTAGTGATCTACTTTGTATGTTTTCTCTGCACAAGCTTTCAGACCCTCTTTGCCAGACCTGTCTACTCATTGCCCGTCACATTGGTGGGTGACAGAATCCTAGAAGGCATTGAGCGCTCTAGCTCCAACTTTGCTTGTGTTCATGCCACCACTGATGGCCAGTACAGAGCCTCATAAAGCAACCCCAGCCCAGCTTAGTGAAAATAAAGGAAAGGAAACATTCTGAAATTTTGACTTTACTTCAAACTTCCATGAAAGTTGCAAAAATAGTACAAGGAATCACTATATACCCTTGACCCTCCTTTGAGATAGAGGGGTGTGTTTTTAAAATATGTGTTTCTCCTCATCTTAGCCCTTGCTAAGTATGTAGTAGACTATATTCAGTTATCACGCTGGTGGGAAAAATGTACATCTTGTTAACTGGGCCACTTTTTTATTTCATGACTTTCTGCAGCTATTTCAAGATTTTTATCCAGCTAAATGCTGTTCTTCGAACTTCCTGTCTCCTTTCTTTTAATATCTGCACCACAAATCTACAAATCATTGTGGTATGTTTGCAGATCAATATAAAAAATTATGTATTTTGAATTTTAAGTAAATATTTGGAAAATATTGCACTTAAGATGAAATTAGATACCTTGTTAGTTGGTTGGAAGCATAAGAACATTTGAGCAAACCCCAAGTGTGGTTTAATTAGATTTTATTTTATTTTGCAGCTGTAAAATTCTGTGTAGTGGTGAAATGGGAGAGCTTCTATATGCTTCAATTTTAAAATGGTGCTTGAACTGACTATATTAAACCAGTATAATTAAATGTATTTGTAAATTTAATAGCCAATGTACTACCTATTAGTTAAATCTTGGAATGAGTTGCTTAAGTATTTAAATTAAAGTTTTTATCAGGTGCACTTGCTTTCATATTATTCACATTATTTCACAATTATTATTTGGATCAAATGAAATATATCAAAAGAGCTTAATTATAAAATAGAAAAGTAAAATATAAGGTCTCTTATTTCATTTTTATGAAAGCTAACAATAGAACACACTCTATATATTTGAAATAATTTGAATGTAATATCACCACTTTTCAATATTGTTGACATGAAATTAAATGTTTTAATGTATATTTATTTTTATTTTCAGATTCAAAATGCTAATGATGTATTAATTGCACCACTTGAGAAATTTCGGAAAGAGCAGATAGGTGCAGCAAAAGTAAGTGTTATGTTTTATTATTCTTCTCACATTGTTTTCAGGCTTAGAAATGACTTATACTCAGTTGTTAACATATTTGAAATTAGAATGACCTTTTAAAATATTTTTTATGTCATTTTTAACTTTTTGCACAAACCCTATTACAAAGACTGGGATTCTTGTAAACATTAAAAAGAAGAAGACATTCTGCTGAACAGAGTTAGTATATTATAAATCAGTTCCTTCAAACCAGCAATTGTTGCAAATTATTTGTTGGGAAGAGCAGACTTGTTCCTAATTCCAATATGAAAAAGAAACTGGATTTGCACTGTATTGAAAATTTATATTTATATTTTTGGTATTAATAAACGTGTGGGATAAACTTAGATGTGTGTCATAAAGTCTTCATTTACATTAGTGTTTAGTTCATCATATTCCAATAAAAATTTTCCTGAAGTCTAAGAGTTTACTAGCATTCTCTTTCTTGGACCCACATGTTAACCATTTTTGAAGTACCATGTCAGCATGCAAGATTTATAGGTTGCAAAAGAGAATTCATCGTCTCATTCCTCTTTTGGTTTTTCCATTCAGTTGATGGCATTCCTGTACCCCTTAAAACAGTTCTGCCCATTTATTGAATCCCCTTCCCTTACCACCCTTCAGCTTCTGTCGGAAATAAGTAAATCCCCTTCCAATTGCTCTCCACACCTTCATCCTCATCTCTTCAACACACAATTTTGCTCTCTCTGAGGATGCCCTCTTTCCAAGATGAAACTTTCATTGTTCTTTTTTGCTTGTTTGTTTTTAATCATTTTAATCATTTAATCATTTTTAATCATTTTAATCTTGCAAATCTGGTAATAATGCATCGTTCAATTGTATTAAGCATATTGTCCATATTAGCCATCAACATTTCCAAAATATTTTCTTTTTACTTGGGCCCTTGATGTTGGCCATGAAAGCTCTCCACTTGCTATTTTTCAGAATACCTCCACCAGGCACTTTTGTCTGTTCACCAGTTTCTACATTATATCCTTTTTTTTTTTTTTGTAGAGACTCCTTTATATAGCCATTTTCCTTCTAGAATTGATTGTTTTTCCTTTTCAAGCTATTTGTTATTTTTTTATTCTGTGCTTAATGAGGAAAAATCAACTACAACAATGACAAATTAAAACATATTCTTTGGAAAGTTTTTTTTAAATTAATTTTGTTTCAGGGAACAAAGGAGACCCCAATCTCAAGTATAATTTAACTAGAAGATCTTTTAAGTCATAAAAGAGACAATGATAACATACAACATCTGGACGAGGTTCAGCCATTAGTACTGATTCATAATGGCATCTGGGGATTCACAATCAGTACACTAGTTAAATATGTCCTTGGAACAAAGGAAACTTGTCACAAAGCAATGCTGAGTGGCAGATCAGTGCATCTGTATGAGTTACAGCAGGGGAAGCAGGGCCTGGTTAGGACATGTGCAGTATGTGAGATGTCATTATGTTGTTGATGGGTATCCTCAAGTTGATTGTTTAC